>JANBQA010000220.1:0-20704 GCA_027576955.1 Dimargaris xerosporica
CAAACGCTTTGATTCAGGGGAAAGCCTATGACTGCGTTGTCCATTGCCATACAGCCAATGGGTAACGCAAACAGGAGTCAGTTACTGTGACTTCCCTGCTCTCCTGAGCGCTTACATTCCACACTCTTTGGGCTCTGGCGTTCTTCGTGATGAGGTTTGGCTTGAGCAAGGAAAAACGTTCATCAGGGAAATTGTGCCATTGTGGCCTGCCCACGCAGGTCGTCAGGGCCTTGGACTCATTGCCGTTTCAGCGTAGCTCTGTGTTGATGGAACATGATAGTAAAGAAAGGGGACCATCTTGGGATGCAGGCAGCGAGTGCGAAAACTGCAGGTGTAAGTCAGCCTGTGTATGTTTTGTGTGTAAAAGAGACACCAGGGATGAGGTTGGCCGGCCAGTACCATCGTATCTGGTGGCACTATGACTCAATGCACGCTTTGATCCTGACCATGCGACAGTGGTGGATGATTATTGCTGTGCGTGTGTGTTGACAAGGGAAAGCGCCAAAATATACAAGGCTCCTATAAAAAAGCATTTGGATGATTTGCTACAGCATAATCGAATGCTAACCCCACACACTTGTGTTGACATTGCGTGAATGGCGCGTTACAACACTCCAAATACCAACAACCGTGCCATGATGGGGCACTGCAACAAAGACGGTGGTGATCCCCATGGCATGCGATGCCCATTTCTCCCATCACTAATTGGTCCAGCGGGATTGGACGACCACAGGATCATCCTGACCTGCCAAACACGGTAGGCGGATTGCCTTTTCTTCGCGGTCACTGATTGGTACTAGGGCGCGGCGTCAATGACCTCTAGGCTCTCCAAGCCCATCTCTATTTACCGCTAATAGCCAATGGCCAGCGCGCAAAGTGGGTGGTTCAAACGACGACTCCGCAAAGTCGTGCTGGTTGGCTGGCGGGGCTGGTTATTCGGAGCGCTTCCCCATGCCACAGTATGGTTTGCGGCTAACCCAACAGGTGCCAAAAATCAAACTGGCAATTGCTGATACTGTGGCGCCCTGGGCTGGTCAAAAGGCCATAGCTGCCAGGCCCAGGGTAACGGTCTGTTTCTTTGTGCGGTATTGTGCTACCCACGACAATACGAACGCCAACAGCAAAATCGACCGCATTGTCGCTTTATATTGTCCACCGACGGTAACACGATGTCCAATATGGGTGATGCACAGGTCTGGGCATTGTTAATAAAAGGCAGCCTTCCATTCGCTAGTTCAGGCCGTGGACGGGTAGCCGAAATTTGACTGCAGCCAAGGGCGTTTGATAGCTGCTAGGCAGGGACTTGCGGTAGCATGAACGCGGGAATCAAGCTCCGATCCTTGGAAGCGTGTAGCAGATGGCTAGCCGATGCTAGTACTCGGCGGACTTGGGGGCACCTGAAGGCCAGAAGGGCCGGTGGAGAGTTAGAAGGGCACCTGAGCCGAGGGGTGATTAATAAAGGGGCGGCGACGCACTGCCGTGGTGTGGTCCCCCTCCCCTCGCAGCGGCCAATGGCGCCTTTGCCAGCCACAACAATAGGGCTGCTGGGTGGGCGATTGTTGTTATTTTTAGGCCATCTGCCGTCACTCGTGCCTGGGGGGCGTCTCTCAGCGTCCTAGGTCCCTATTTGTCCTGCGCAAGTAAAACCAGGAGATGGCCAACCATGACCTGTGCGGCCAATCTGTTGCCGCAAGTGCGCTTGGGATTCGAGGGCGCTGCTGTGGCCGTCGGTGTTTGTGTGTGTGTGTCTGTGGACGAGAATGTATGAGAAGGCTGCTGCTGGGCAATCTGGTATATTGCGCGGTCTCGGCTGGCTTCCTGTCTTCCGTCTCTGAACTTTCCTCTTGCGAGGACTATTTTTTTCAGCAGCGGACTTTTGTTAAAGCGTTGGCCGCGGCAGGTTCGTCCAGGTAGCATTCCTTGACTCTGCATCGTTCCGCTACCCTTTTTCCGTCTATTGCTCTTTTATCTGTCCACAGCAGCTCCCTGTGTGTACAGTGCTTCTGCGGACGAGCACGCGACCGTTGGCGATTGGTTCCTGCCAAGCGCTCACCCGTGTTTTCCATTGGCAAAATCTTTCACCGATTGCGCGCAAGCGGGGAACGCTGAAGCTCCGCCGCCAGCACGGTTGTGTGTGCCTGACACCACTGACAGCCCCGAGCTTCCGTCCGACAGCGCTCCGCTGGCCTGGCCTGAAGGCTTCGTTTTTTGATTATTATCCTCCCTCCCCTTGTGCACAGCAGTGGCAGTCTCCTTTGTTTTGCCACGCTCCCCCTGCTGTGTTTTTTTAACCCGCTGAACAAGCGGTTGGGCGGCGTGGAAACTTGCTACTCCCTTTTAATATCACTACCCCCTTTAATTCTTTTCGTGCCGTATGAAGGCAGCGGCGTGTGGCCCGCCAGCTCTACGCTCACGATTGGCAGCCGCTGTTGCGTTGTAACCCAATTTTTGTTGCGTATGCTCCCAACCGCGCAACGACGCTCTCAACGTTGGCACATTTTTTCAAGTTATTATTCTTATTCAGCCCTTAATATTTAGCATCAACGCCGTCTTGCGCTCCCAGCCAACACGGCCCAGCTCCCTTCAGCGCCGATGAGCGGGACGTACGGCAGCCCTGGTGGCGACGGCAGCAAGGACGTGGCCAACTTGGCCCAGCTGCCCAGCTATGCCACTCTCACCGAGAACGAGCTCGTCGAGGTCTTGCAGCGTCGCTACCAGCGGGACGCCATCTACACGCAGATTGGCAACCGCGCTTTGGTGGCTGTCAACCCGCACGGCCCGCTGGAGATCTTTGACGACGCCCACGTCCAGCAGTATGTCGACGACTACCGCAACACGTCGGGCCAGCGCACCGTGCTGGACCCACACGTCTTTCAGTTGGCGGCCAACGCCTACCTAATGATGCGCCGCACCGGCCAAGATCAGTCGCTGGTGTTTAGGTAAGTTACCAGCGCCACCCGAGCTGGCAGCAAAGCGTACAGGTCATGCCTTGCCTTGCTTTACCTTGTGTTGAGAACGACAGTCCAGCGATTGGGGTGTGGAGTGGTGGCGCGCGCCATCGAACGCACCGGTGCTGTTGTCAGGCCAAGGTTGACGCAGGGTTTGCCATGGAGCAGCGCAGCGGGTATGCGTGGCCACAGGCAGCGGCATAGGTGTGGTGGTGGGTACAATTTCCCACCAGTTTCATAAACTGACCAGGGCCGGACGGCAGGAGTCGAGTTGGGTCCGAATCAACTGGTTCCCCCCCACCGCATGCACCCTACTGGCACTTAGCAAGGGCCAATGGGAACCTCGAGTCGCGGCGTGCTATCATACCATACTCGCTCGTAACCACGGCAGTGCCAGCCCATCCAAATTATGCCCCACCACCCCCTGTGAACTAACCGCCTTCCTATCACGTTTGGTGCTCATGCTATTTTGCTGGGTACGGCCCATGCAATTAGCGGTCGGTCGGGCACAGGTAAAACCGAGTCCATGAGGTTGGCGCTGCGTCTGTTTTCGTTCCTGCGCACCCAATCTAAGCGCGACAACCGGTTCTACTCCCAGCTGACGCAGGCCCAGACCATCCTCGAGGCCTTTGGTAACGCCAAAACCGCCTTCAATTCCAACGCATCCCGCTTTGGTTGCTACATTGAGCTTCAGTTTGACGAGCATGGCCGCACCATTGGTGCCAAGTTTTTGGACTACCTCTTGGAGAAATCGCGAGTCACTGGCCTGCCTCGTCAGGAACGCAGCTTCCACGTGTTTTACCAGCTGCTCAACGGGGCCTCGGCCGACGAGCGGTCCCACTTTAACCTCTCAGAACCCGGCTACTTTACGTACTTGGAGAAGAGTGGCGTGTTCCGTGTGCCCAACGTCAACGATGCCCTGCAGTTTACCGATCTGTGCGCATCGATGAAGGCCCTGGGCCTCAACCGCAAGTACCAAAAGCAAATCTTCCAACTGTTGTCGGCCATCTTGCACTTGGGCAACATTCGCTTTGCTGATCTGCCCGATAACTTTCAGTCCCAGGAGCCGTGCGAGGTGCGCAACATGGACGTGCTCTCGCTAGTGGCTGGCCTGTTGGGCATTGACGAACTGGCGCTGCAGGGTACACTGACATTTAAGACCAAGATGATCAAGCGCGAGGTGTGCACCGTGTTTTTGGATGCGGAACAGGCTGAGCGGCAACGCGACGACTTGGCCAAGTCGCTATACTCGCTGCTGTTCAGCTGGATTGTCGAGTTTCTCAACACCAAGCTGTGCAAAGACGACTCGCAAGCCGTCAACTTTATTGGGTTGCTCGACTTGTTTGGTTTCCAGAACCTGGCCACCAACGGCTTTGACCAGTTCCTGATCAACTTTGCCAACGAGCGCCAGTACTACTTTGTCAACCACCATATCTTTGACGAAGGCCGCGAAGAGATGGAGCGCGAAGGGCTGGCGCAGTACAGCCCCGAGGTGGAGTTTGCCGACAACTCGCCGTGCCTCGATCTGTACATGAAGCCCGTAACAGGGTTGATCAGCCTGATGGACAAGCATGTGAACAACCCAGACGCCCAGCGCTCCGGCTCAGGCGAGGACTGCAACCAGACGCCGGTGATTCAAGAGTTCAATAAGAATCATGCCGACGCAGGTCACGGGAGTCCCGCTTACCGCGTGGCGGAGAGCAAGAACCAGCTCGGCTCGTTTGTCATCCAGCACTATGCCGGCCCGGCAACCTACAACACGCGCACATTTGCCAACGACAACGTGGACAGCCTGAACGCCGACTTTGTGGCCTTGTTCCGTGGCGTGGATATGTCTGATCCTTCGGATGGGACCAAAAACTCGTTTGTGGCCGGGTTGTTCACAGAACGAACTGTGGCCATGGAGGTGCACCCTCGCCACGCCAACACCATCGTAGCTGCCCAGCAAAAGGCCATGCCCACCCGACAGCCATCGATGAAAAAACCGCGCAAGAATCGCGAGCCTGCACCGGCTGCCGAAGAAGCCGACCCTGTCTCAGAAAAGGGTGGATCTCGTCGCAACCGTCGGGATCGTAAGCTGCCCAAGATCCCGTGCGTAGCGACCCAATTCCAGCGCGCGCTCTCGGACCTGTTTGATACCTTGGACCAGACCCAGCCGTGGTTTGTGTTTTGCGTGACACCCAATGACATGGAACGTCCAGCCCAGTGGGATAGCCGCTTGGTTCAGTCCCAGGTGCACGATTTAGGGTTGGTTGATGTGGTCAAGCGCAAGGTCATGGAGTACGCGACGTCCTTTACCCACGAAGACTTTTTGACCCGGTTCAAGCCCGTCATGGATTCACTCAAGTTGGACACCGCGCGTGACGCTCGCAGCCGTTGCGATGCTGCCGGCACCATGATTGGGTGGGGTTACAATGATATGGCTGTGGGCCACCGCAAGGTGTTTCTGAGTTTTACCGCTTGGCGTGACTTGGAAGACAACCTGCGGGTGTTTGAGAAGCAGAACACGCTAGGGGGTGGTGTCGACCGCGACGAGTTGGCGGGCGGCGACGGCATGGATGCGGTTGGGTTTGGTGCTGCTGCTGGAGCTAGCATGCCCCACCCTCAGGGTGATGCGACCCCCGTGGGCAACTCCATGGCAGGGTCGTACGATTCGCACGATGGCCTGATCCAGAATATGAACAACCAACCAGCTGGGAATGGTGGCTCCCGTGGCCCCGGCCGTGCGCCATTCATGGGCGCCGCCCTGGGCGATGACACGCGGTCGTTTTACAGCGACGACGACTACGTGGCGGACCGCGGCGATGATCTGCAGTCCAACGCGGGCTCCGACTTTACCAACCCACACCGTCGGACTACGCCCGACTCCAAAGTGTCGGATGCCGCGCAGCCCATGCTGCCCGAGAAGGAAGCCACTCGGGAGCCCAAGGAGAAAGTCAAACTCTCAGCCGTGCGCCGTCGTTGGTTGTGCCTGACCTGGACATTGACCTGGTGGATTCCTTCGTTTATGATCTCGTGCTGCGGTCGGTTGAAGCGCAAGGACCAACAAATTGCATGGCGTGAAAAGGTGGCGCTCTGCATCCTCATTTTCTTCCTGTGCTTGTTTGTCATCTTTTGGATTGCCATTCTGGGCCCCATTATTTGCCCCCCGCAAAACGTGTTTACCACGTACGAGTTGTCGGACTTGGACACCAAAAAGTCCCCGTACTACTCGCTGCGCGGCAACGTGTACACCTTGGAGGATTTTGAGCATAACAACGTGCCTCTAGACGATATTATCAAAAAGTACGCCGGCAAGGACGTCACCAACCTCTTCCCGATCCAGCTCAGCCTCGAGTGCCAGGGGTTTGACATCGACCCGCGCTTGACCTTGTCCAATGCCACCGCGCTGTACACGGATGCCTATACGCACGACCACCGCTACTACCGGCATCCGGATAACCTGAAGAACTGGTACCGGTCGACGGTGCTGCCCAAACTCATGCGCCGTTACTACGTGGGCCAGATGGCCATTGATCCCGAAGAGGTGGCCGACAAGGGCAAGGGCAAGGGGCCGGACAACGCGGTGAACTACATGGCCATCATCGACAACCAGGTGTTCGATTTGACCACATACATCAACTCGCAGGGTGTGCCGTACCTGATTGCCCCACCCGACGAGGATGGCGCGTCGGGCGATGTCAAGCGCAGCTTTTTTAACCCACGCCTGGTGAGCTTGTTTAAGCAGAACCCAGGGATGGATATCACCGAGCAGTTTAACAGCATGTTTGGCGAAACTGGACCCAACCGCAAGAAGATTACCCAGTGCCTGCAGCGAGCGTTCTACGTGGGCGTGGTAGATATCCGTAACTCGAGTCGGTGCTACTTTGCCAACTACGTGTTGCTGGCAGCCACCATTGCCATGGCGTCGATCATCCTGTTCAAGTTTTTGGCCGCGTTGCAGCTGGGGTCCCGGCGTGAACCGGAGGACCACGACCGGTTTGTCATTCTGAACATCCCGTGCTATACGGAAAGCGAAGAGTCGCTGCGTCTCACCATTGACTCCATGGCCGTGCTCAAATACGACGACAAGCGCAAGCTGCTCTTTATCATCGCTGACGGGATGATCGTGGGGAGTGGCAACGACCGCCCCACGCCCCGCATCGTGTTGGATATTCTGGGCGTTGATCCTTCGGTGGACCCTGAACCGCTGAGCTATGTTGCGTTGGGCGAGGGAAGCCAACAACACAACATGGGCAAGGTGTACTCGGGGCTGTACGAATGCTCGGGCCATGTCGTTCCGTACCTGGTGATTGCCAAGTGCGGCAAACCCACGGAGAGGGCTCGCCCAGGGAACCGTGGTAAGCGTGACTCGCAGCTGATTCTGATGCACTTCTTCAACAAGGTGCACTTCAACAAGCCCATGGTGCCGATGGAACTGGAAATGTACCACCAGATCAAGAATGTGATTGGGGTCAATCCCGCGTTTTACGAGTACGTGCTGATGGTGGACGCCGATACCGAAGTGTACCCGGATTCACTCAACCGCATGGTGTCGTGCTTCATTCACGACAGCAAGCTGATGGGCCTGTGCGGCGAAACCCACCTGTCTAACGAAAAGTCGACCTGGATTACTATGATCCAGGTGTACGAGTACTTTATCTCGCATCACATGGCCAAGGCGTTTGAGTCGCTCTTTGGGTCGGTGACGTGCTTGCCCGGTTGTTTCTGCATGTACCGTCTCCGCACCCCGGAGAAGAACTCCCCATTGCTCATTGCCAACAACATCATCGAGGATTATTCAGAGAACAAGGTCGACACGCTGCACAAGAAGAATTTGCTGTCCCTCGGCGAGGATCGGTACCTGACGACGCTGATGCTCAAGCACTTTCCGTTCAACAAGAACAAGTTTACCCCCGATGCGCAGTGCAAGACCAATGCGCCTGACACGTGGTCGGTGCTGCTCTCCCAGCGTCGCCGATGGATCAATTCGACCATCCACAACCTGATGGAGCTGGTGTTTTTGCCGCGTCTGTGTGGGTTCTGCTGTTTCTCGATGCGGTTTGTGGTCTTTATCGACTTGTTTTCCACGGTGATTATGCCGGCCACCGTGGTGTACCTGGGCTACCTCATCTACCAGATCATTGAGAACCCCGATAACTTGCCACTCATTTCGCTGATTATTCTGGCGGCCACCTACGGGTTGCAGGCCATCATCTTCATCGTGAAGCGTCAGTGGCAGCACATTGGTTGGATGATTGTGTACATTTTGGCCATTCCAGTGTTCATGTTCTTCATTCCGCTGTACTCGTTCTGGCACTTTGACGACTTTAGCTGGGGTAACACGCGTACCATTGTTGGGGAGAAGGGCAAGCAAAAGCAGGTGTCAGCGGTGGACAAGTTTGACCCGACAACTATTCCCACCCGCAAATGGTCCGAGTACGAGCAAGAGCTGTGGGAAGTCAGCATGCAAACGTCGCATGACTCGTACACCTCACGAGGTTCGTCGCGTAGCCGCCCCGCCAGCCGAGCCACGTCGGTCGGGTTCCCCATGCCCAGCCCCGGGTCCGTGTACGGTGGTATGGACGCTAGTCCCAACAACCGTACATCGCAGGCCATATCGGTCTACAACACTACCACGCTGCCCATGCAGGGCCACGGCCGTGGTGGCGGACACCAATCCGCTCGGCAGTCGCGCTCGTATGAACGGTTGTCCCGCGCGTACTCTGGGTACGACATGGAGATGACGCCCATGGGCGGCAACATGCAACACCAGGAACCGGTCCCACCCGTGCCCATGGTGGGCCAGCGCGCCTCGACGTTCTCTCAGGTGCCGCACCAAGACCATGTCGGCAGTGGTGCACCTATTCTCCCCGATCCTATGCGCAGCCATTCGTCAGCATCGTTCCATGGCGCTATTGCTGGAGCCGTGGGGTCGCACAGCCGGCCCATGTCGCCGGCCATGTCGGTGCGCAGCTCCACGCCGAACCCTGCGTACACGATGCCCGGAACGCCACCGGTGTTTAACGGACCCTCGGACGATGAAATCTTGATGGAGATTCATAATATCTTGGAGCACGCCAACCTCATGACGATCACCAAGAAACAGGTGCGCGAAGAGCTGTCTGAACGCTTTGGAGTGGATATGCTTCTCAAGAAGGATTTTATCAATGGGTGCATTGAATCAATCCTTCAAGGCAAGATGTGAGCGCGTATCCCTTGATTCTTCCATTTTTTGTCATCAGGGTCTGCCAATCTCTGGTCCTTTCAGAAAAGCACAAAACTGCCGCTTATTTTTGGACAAATTGCGGTGTACTTCAATCCCCACATTCACCACAGTACGCTTCATTCCACCTATCCCCTATAGCCTCTTTTAATCCCTACCTACCGTTATTTCGTTTCTACTGGTATTTTTTGTTTACCCCATTATTGTCTTTTTAGTTTTGCTGTAGTCAATTGGTTTTTTTTGCACTTGTGAGTGGTTGCGAACAGTCATGGGATGCACTTGGGCGGCTCATATAGGATAACTTGCAGCTCAAGTTGTTTGTTTGCTCTTTTGTGCTCCGAGCTTTCGTTTTACAGCAATAAAAGTCCTACATTACTTTTATTCCGACTTCTTTGCAGCCAAGTACTTATGAGCAATGCAAACTATTGAAACTATAATACATCTTGGGGTTCACGAAATAGCGGTCCCCTATACATTAGCCAATGCCGCTATTCGGTAGTCTAGATGAGGCCTCGCGCCGTATTAAACCAAAGCACGGTAAAAGAGGGTCTAAGTGGTCTTTGCGGAGGTCGTTGGAGGCCGGGCAATTTTGACCTGCAATCCGGCGCGAGGGTCAACAGTACCTTGGTCCATGGAAAACGTCGTTATTTCTACGAAAAAGATGTCCCACAAGAGGGTTTAAGTGGTTGCAATGAGTGGTTATCATTCCGTGGTTATAAAGCACCACGAACTATGCGCGGACCCTGCGCTATGGCGTGGCAAGTGATTTGGCGTGTACATAACAAATACCTGGCCCCAGCAATGCCCAAGAAGTTGGCCCTATATTCACACCCTTACCTGTAATGATGCACGACGATGATTGCTGGCAAATTGTGGTCATGCTGAGCACGGTTGGGATGCCTAATAGGCAATAACGATGCACCAGTTCGTATTCATGGGCAGTGAAAGCAGCGCTGGGTTAAAAACTGTGGGCCTGGCGGTAGACGCAGGCGATCAACCAAGGTATCCGGCGATAAACGATGCTAAAACTAAACTTATACTGCTGCTGCTCAGGCCCTCGGTCCAATCAAGCAAAAAAAGGCACAACTTACCGGTGCCGAACCCTACCAGAGACAGGCTGGGAAAAACCTCCAGAGACATGCGTGCCCATTGGACACACGTTTGCACTGGATTCAACAGCGTGTTGGTGAATGGGTCGCGAAACACGGGCGGCGCAGTTTCCAGACACAGGAATTCAGCAGGGGTTTGCACCCATTCGGGCAGAATGCTTATCGTAGGTGGCGCTTCGACGGACTCAGAGCTCGGAAATGGGCGAGAAACGGACCGTTTGGTTCGGATTTGTCGAGATGAGGTCGAAGCCATGAGGCCGAATGTGCAGGGCAACAAAGAGATCAGATAACACACAGACAAGAGAGGCGAATGGGAGAAAGTCAAAGCTGGTACATGGAATCGAAATCGTTGCAAAAGACACCGGGTTACCTGTTTCCGGCGCGCTGGCTCGTTACTAGCAACCTTCTGGATGCACTGTCTCGTTTTTTGTCTTTTTTCCTCAAGTGCCGACTGTGGGTATTGGTGTGCCAAGTACCCATGGTTGCTGGACCAGCGTTTCAGCAAGTAGCGTGACTGGACTGACTCCGGTAGACGAGCACTTGGCCACCCTATGCTTACCCTGGGCCCACGGTTTGTGATTGTCACCTCGTATCGGCAAATAGCCGGCGATGGATGCGCTAGTTTGGGGCGCGTAATCTCCACAAGCAGTGATCCATTCGCTGTTATACCCTAGCATCTTCCCAAACTAGTCAGCTCTCTTGGCGCACCACAAACGAAACGATGAGCCTAGTTGCCGTTTTCGGCAAGTAATCGTGAGTCGTCTACAATCCAGCCTTCGTGGCCTATGAAAGTAAGGGGTTGGCTGCCCTTCATGGCACACACACCAGCGCCCCTAAATCACATCCATTTTCATACCTCTTTAGTATATGGCGTCCGCCGTGGGCATCAATGGTCCAAGATCATGAGTGGGCTAGTACCTCTACAGCGCCAGCCTTTGCACTCAAATCAAATGACAACCGTGCTGCTGAAGGCTGTGATGAAAGTGCGAAAAATATGCTTTAAAAGCTAATAACTTGCTTTCACACGCTCCATTGGTGGTGAAAGTTATTGTATTTTTGGGAGCGCTGCACCAGGGATCGGCCACTGCACAGCGGGAAGCCGGGGTTGCTCCAAGGAACTGTTGCGTTGCTGCCAGTATTTTCCCAGCACAACTGAAAGGGGCTGCCAACTCACCGCTGGGAACCGGGTTGCACCTAACCAGCGCTTATTCCACGCCTCCCTGTGCTATTGCTGCTTTGTCAAAGTTGCCACAAAGGTGCAAAAGTGCCCATCGTTTCCAAGCGTCTCCCAGGTTCCTCGTAAGTGTGATTCCAACCAGTGCACAAACGCATCCCCGCTGAACGAAAGCGAGATTGTCGCTTACACTCTTTCTCCTGTGCATTTGGGTAGCTTCGCGTAATGATTCAAAGGCTCTAGAGCTGCAAATAGCATCCTCTCCCTTCTGAGCTTTGCTGATGGACAACACCACAACAACGGCGTCGTCTAAGGCCGTGCAGCGCCAGTTCTGGCAAGCTGGACGTCAAAGAGACCACCGCCATCGTCGTGTCATCAACAAACCATAGCTTTGTTCGGCGCGGTTGACCTAAAAGGGAACCAGGGCTGGTCAATCGCTGGCGTTCATTTGCAGTCATTGGTTAGCTGGGATCGCCCGCAGCCCACTTGGGGACCGGCACTGGTTCCATCCCAGCGAGGGAGCGGTGTACTATGGGTCGATTTTTTTGCTGCAATTCAGGCCATGGCTGCTGGACCAACCCGCCATGACCACCAGAACCGCGAATCCCTGTTTGCCTCACGGTAACATCTGTCAGAGGTGTGCCCCAAATTGGGCCCTTCAGACTTGCAGACTATATATAACCTCGATGCGGCCCGTCGTGCGGCCTGTAAAGCCCACACACTGTAACCGGCAATCCGTCGTACTCCACGCATCTCACTGGACTACTGTGCTAATCAGTTTTCTTGTTTTGGCTCCGTTCTGTGGCTATTTTCCTCTTCCCAGTGTACCGTGTCCTTTTTTAACGTGTGTCTTTTTTTTGTAGGTACAACTGGCATCCAACAGAGTTTTAGCCAAAAACATATACCTACACATATATATACTTGCCTCTGCTGGTCACCTCTAGTGCGACATTTGCATTTATTCTGTCAAATATACTGTTTCTCTAATCAGTAGTGGTAGTCTGACGAAACCGTCTTGTGATGATTCAACTAAGCCAGCAGACCTGCGCTTTCTTTTTGGTGAATTATATCTCGACCTTAATATATTTTGTTCATTTCTGTGCGGCTGAGGTGACTTGTCATGCCTCCTTTTTCCCTCTCACCCACATCCCCACAGTATGCGGGGTCCCTTCAGCCGCTTCAACGGCGCGAAACCGCCTCGGTTACCTTCGAGTCCAACGACGACACCAACAACACGCCCATGATAGTGGGCATCGTGGTCGCGTTGGTGGTACTGGCAGCTCTGATTACTCTCTTTGTTATTCGCAGCAAACGACGCGCGGCCCGCTTGCGGCGGCAGGAAGGACTTAATGCCAGCAAGTCTTGGGGTGATGTCTCGAACCAGTTCGCTAGCAGCCAGCACTCCAGTGGAACGGCGTACTCGGGCAGCGCTTACACCAGCCCCAAAGCTCCACTGCCCGCCCACCTCCAAAGCTACCCATCGTCGGTGCATTCCCGGTACACTGCCAACACAGCCAGCAACTACCGCGCAGATAGCGTTATCATCCCGCCTAGTCCGTCGGTCCACAACGGGTATGCATCGTCGCTACGCCCAAGCGTTGATTCTGAACGAAACACTACCATTGTCGAGGTGCCCCGTATCTACAGATTCGCCACCGTTCGCCAGCCTAGTCGGTCACCCACGGAAGCCTCACCCAACGCATCCTTCATGGATGCGACTGTTGTGTCGGCTGCTAGCACCCCAATACGCCAACAAGCATCCCGCATCGACCTCTCAGCGCCCGTTGCCGCAATGCTAACCCGAGCGACTTCGCTCAAGCGCAACGAGTCCACCAACTGCGATGGCCAAGATGAAGGCTCAGTGGCCATCCTTGGTACCTATACAGCCACCATTGGCTACCAACCCCAAATGGCCGACGAGCTTGGGGTGAGCACCGGTGACAGCCTTGCCGTGATTGAAAAATATGACGATGGCTGGGCGCTCGCCATCAACCTTAGCCAGGGGCGCACCAAAGGAATGTTCCCCCAGGCCTGCATTGAAGCCAATTAAACGTTTCAAATTTTGGTTTGTTGTCTGCCACCCTTTGTTCAAACATAATGGGTCTCTTTGGCATTGGATGGGAAGCAAGAAAGGGAGACAGCGAGGTGGCATGCGAGTGCAGCGCATTTTATTTGCCAGTTGCTTTGACAATGCAACGACCAAACAAACATGGGATCCCGCCACCAACGACCTGTCATTGTATTCAGACGTTGTGTATCTTCTTCCTTCACTACTCTTGTCGCTACATTCATTTAATGCTTCCGCTTTATAGTGTGCCTGTCTACCGTCGAAACCTTACATGTCCGCCTTGTCATCATTTTATTTTTTTCGCGGAGATTGTTTGGCCTATCGAACCATTGGTTCAGAGCGCCCGTGCGCGTCCTTGCACCCTTGTACTATTATTATCGTATGAATTTTTACCTTTTCCCGCTTCTCATGGTGCCGTCGTGCTAATATTTCTCTTTGCTAGAGTCCGCTCAATCCCTCGCTTACTCATATACGCAGTCTGGACACCACTTGATATCAAGGCAGCTGCCGTAGCCTATAGTGCAACTGGCGCTGTTTCAATCAGTTTGGCCTTTACTAGCAGCCATCAGCCCACACTGTTTCCTCCTTGATGTGAATGTACATACATACCTTTTTCACGCTAATAAAAGCTGCTTTCTCATCTGCCATCTAAAGCACAAAGCCAGCGTGCCTTGGATAGCCAAAAAAGCACACACAGCTCGAAAAAGCAACGATAAAAACGCTCATTGTTTTTTGCTCTTACGTTGCATTGATTTGACAAAAGGCCTGGTACAAGCTAACAAGGCCACAGGCTCGCTTGGCCCTTGCGGATCGATCACTGGACAGTGCTCAGAATGGCGTATGGTGCTGGTATATTTTGGAAGAAGGGATGCGCTCGTCACAATCAAATGAATTTCAGTAAATCGTTAACAGCGCAGTGATATCGGGTAAAGTGCTTGACCACGCTTAGCTACTGTCAATTGATGTCGTTCGCACCATCGGCGCAGCTCCATACCGCAAACAAAACTTACCACGTTTATTGGGTTACCTTACTCCAATCAACGGTATCTGGGCCCAATGATGTCCAGGTGCAGTGGATCCTATAGCGGTCGTACTTTCATAGCCAGATCAAGTCGGTGGCCTTTAACGCTTCGTACCACCAAGCCTCTTATAGGCAGGCAAACCACCTATCACTGGGCACGCATTATTCCCCAATCCCTGCTAGGCATAAGCCGTTTTAAGTGATTCAATGCTGCTAGCGATTGGTGGAGACAGTGTGAAGCGCAACTAGAAATTTATATTGGTATTCGATAACACAATACACTAGACTGGTTAGTGAAGGACTATCCGTATCGTCTAGTGGATGCCAATCGCTAACCAAAAAAATATATAAATAATGGAGCATACCAAGCAAGATATGAACTGGTTGGTAGCAATCGCACAAGTCCTGATTGACCTCCTTGAGGATAATACACAGTGGATTCTGGAGCCGATATACACAACTTCGTTCCTATGCCCTTTAAGCAATATGGATACAAGTATGGCATTATAATGCGCTTGTAACAAAAAATGAGTTGCTGGGTGGCAATAAAAAAGGCTAAAGAAGAAATAACAATAGTGATAAAAGCGTGCCCCTGTAATATCCAAACGGCTAGTCGTGCATAACAAGAAGGCATCAAAAAGCAGGGCAAGGAAATGAAAGAGCGTAAGCGTGAAAACAACGCTTATGTCTGCGATCGGTACGAAGGCACCGTGCCCAGCGCAACGCTTGATAGGCTCAGGTCCAGCAAAAACACATCTAGATCCTGCCAGCCGCCACCCACGCGTACCAGGACCGCACACTTGCTGGGGCTGGTGACGTGGGCAGACCCCGTGTCGGATCCCGCACCTGATTGCACGGTCGAGCGAGGGGGCGAGCCCACCGATGCCAGGCTTTGGGGCGAACTTGTGGGGCTCACTGCATTGCGATAGGCGCGTGGCTTGACGTGGGTGTTGCGGAGCCGGCACAGTACCAGCTTGCCTATCCCCACTTCGTGGGCTGAATTGGCCCCAAAGTAGTATTTGCCTGGCTCCACTCGGTACACGGGTGTGGGCACCGGGGACCGGTTGACGATATCGCTAATCTCCTGGTCAAGAGGGTCGTTGCTATCCACAGGTTCATAGTGCGGTAAGTCCGACAATACCACATTCAGGGCAACTGCCTCATCCCAAATGTTTTCTTCTTCAGCAGCTGTATTCTCGTCACCATCCTCGCTGGATCGAGTTACCGGCATGCGCAGAGACGAAGGCGCGTGCGCCAAGGGGGAGCTGGGGCCAACTGCATGCATGTTCAGTACCGAAAAAGGCTTGTCTGGAGCAACATGGTAGAGCGACGAGCGAGGGCGCTCCCTGATTCGAACAGGTGGAGCAGTCGAAGAATCAGTCGATCCGCTCAGCCGACGTGCGCGGCGACCAGCAGCTGGGGTTGGCGACGCATTTGGTTCCAGTTTGGGATCAAGGTTAGTTAACGGGTGGCGAGTTAGGGTAGCTGATCCTGGTGCCTGCATCGCTCGACGCGCAGCTGCTGCAGTACGTGGCACCGTAGCCCGGGCGGCCAGGGCAGCGTTCACGTTGGAGTTAGCCAGGGTCTGGCTTAGGCTGTAAGACTGGGCGCTTGATAGCCCAGCAGGCGATGCGGCCCGCCGTGACGCAACCGCTGATGGCGAAACTGCGTGACGGGCGGCCAGCGAAGGCGACAGTAGTTTGGAGGGCGTGTACAGGTTGGTGTGGCGATGGGTGGGTACCTTGGACCGCTGGAGCAGCAGGTCCATGTTGATTAGGCCATTTTCCACCACCGGGGGTTGGGAATCACTGGCATCTAGGCTAGCCCGCAGCGACCGATTGGACCCAGGGGTTCGGTTAGCGGGGCCAGGCTTGGGCGGGAGCGGTGAATGCAAAGCGCGAGGGGACCCTGGTTCCGTTCGTGTCAGGAAGCTGATGTTGCTACTGGGGGTCTTGGGCCGAGGACGGTGCACTGGTGGTTTGCTGTGGGCAGCAGTTCCAGCCCCATGTCGACTGTGACCATCGATGGCAGGAGCGCGCGCCCTGCGCGACGACACTGACGGCGTGCCTGGTGTCAGGGGGCGTGACCGACCCACGCCTTCGGGTGGTGATTTTTGGAACACTGGCAGGGCGGGAAGGGGCACAGTATTGGTGGCATGCAGCAAAGTCTGAAACGGCGTGGGAGAAGTGGTGGCCGACCG
The DNA here is from genome assembly GCA_027576955.1 of Dimargaris xerosporica. Taxonomy (NCBI): domain Eukaryota; kingdom Fungi; phylum Kickxellomycota; class Dimargaritomycetes; order Dimargaritales; family Dimargaritaceae; genus Dimargaris; species Dimargaris xerosporica. The sequence goes on from JANBQA010000220.1 coordinate 16,726, forward strand.
AATGGGTGTTTTGGGACGAGGAAGCATGGACGGCGTTTTGGGCCGACGCAGGTCCATTGACGACATGGGTCGTGATCCAAGGCCCAACATGGCACCGTCAACTGACTTGCGGGCTCGGTATAGGGCGGGATCCAGCCGTGTCAAGGGTGCCGATCCCGTGGGTCCTGGCGTTTTGGGACGTGGTAAACGCGTGGCAGGCGGAGGTGCTGGTTGCGTCAGGCCTGGCGTGGTCGCTTGCGAACGGTGGGGTATCGGAGCACCTGTGGGGGTTGGTTGGTGTCGGCTTGGTGGTCTCAACTTAGATGATTTAGCCAGCAGTGTGGACAAGTCCAGAGTCTGGTTATCTCCCAGTGCCGGTGATCCTGGCGGTGATGTGGCGTCTGATGACCGGCTCGGCGACATGGGAGGTTTGCCACCATCTAATTGAAGCTGGCTGATAGATGACGCCACGGACACCACCGAAGGAGCCGTGGGGAACCCTTCCAAGATGGACGATTGCTCTGACTCTGAGCCAGGTGGACTCGAAGGGCCAGGGTGAGGTGAACTGGTGGCACCCACCATGTGGCTCAGTTCCGCTTCAAGGTGGCAGATGGCCTCCTGCACTTCGTACCATGAGTGCTGCAGGGCGTGATACTGCTTGACTAGCGCAGGCTTGCGCTGTTTAAGCATCTCCTTGTCGAACCGAGCTGCCAGATGGCGAAATAGCTTGCTAACGGTTTGAAAAGGCCGTTTGCGCTGGGAGTAGAAATGGGCACGAACGGCCTCAATGCCCAATGTCAAGTCCTGGGAATCGGTGGCTGAAGTTTTCACTCGTATCAGATCGCTTCGGGTGGACTGAATTAGCACAACCAGGGTGTTGATATCGGCGGCGATTTCATCCGACAAGTCTTCGTAGATATACACCCATCTTTCTGATAGCATCCGTCGCTTGAGCTGCGCCAGGTACTGATTAAGGTCAATCCATTCTGTTAAGACTGATTCGTAAAAGGCTTCAAAGGACGGATGGTCAGCGCTGGTTGGCAGTTGGTACATGGGGTGGTGGGCGCGAAAGCGGGTAACGCGGTCTTTCAGTTGCTGAAGCCGGGGCTCAAACGAACCAACCTGTTGGTGCAGCCGAGCAAGCGCGTGGTCTTCTTGGCGCTGTATCTTGTCCGTCTTATAGCCCATCAACGCCCGCGAAGTGGGTACGACCTCAGGGTCCGCTGAGCCCGGAGAGTTGGAGTGGACCGATGCGGGGGAAGTCACCAGAGGGGCGTGCGTAGCTGCCCACTGCCGCTCAAAGGCCTGAACGCTACCCACGTACTGCCGGATGTCGGTTTGGGCTTGGGCAATGGTTTGGTACAGCTCGTCCGCGTACTGCGCTTCGAGCAACCGGTGCCGGGTGGTGCTAAACTGAACATTGACGGTCTTCCACTCGGCCAGGATGGTCTTGAGGGTCTCGTGGGCTTGCGCTGCTTGCTCATCCCGCTGGTAACGCTCATCGTCGGGCAGGCTGGCCTGAATCTTTTCGACTCGCTGCTGGATTTTGCCCCCCAGTTCGCAAAGCAGCTCGATGGTGGGGGTAAAGTCATTTATCATGGCGTCAAACTCTTGGCATTGGCGACTGCTGGCTGTGGGGGATGATGGGTCCAAGGAGTCCAAAAACACCTTGGCCGCCTCAAGCCAGAGCTGCACTTCGTGAGCACCACTGGCGAATTGGTCCAGCATTTGGGGCAAGGATGTTAGGCCATCCAGACCGCCATTGCGTAGTCCCAAGGATTGCTGGGTTATCTTTTCGAGCTCTGCCGCATGAGCCCAGGTGTGGGGAGCAGTGTCGTGCATGGGAAGTGGAGGTGTTGTGTCCGAGGTTGGGGAAGCCTCGGCCGAGGGCATGCTGGCAACGCGCCGCAACAAGGGCCCGGCGATTGCAGGCCGGCGTAGTGCTGCCGTAGGCTTTGGCGTGAGTGGTCAATGGTCGCAACGGGTCCAGCAGTCCAAGAGCCCCGGACTGTACCACACTAGCACCAATGGAACTAATGGGGAATGTGCCAACGCCAACGCAATGTGATGCCACTAGTTGTTGGTGAGGAATAAAAACAACAACAGCAACCGCAAGCCCAAAGTAAATAGGTCACAGCAAGGTTTAGAAACAAAGACTGCGAACAGCCAAGGCAGTTGGAGGCGAAAATGTGTTGACTAGGCCTAATGTGGGGGAAAAATGGTAGGTTGGGGAGCGAAGGCCGAGTGAAGTGGTCAAGCGGGGGCGTTGAATTCCGCTGTGGGCAATAGGCCACGCAAACTCTGGTCAGGTATGAAAGTGAAAGAGAAGGAGAAAGAACGCGGCGGTGAGCTGTATGCAAACAGAGCAGGTGGATGCTGGTCCATGGGGTCGAAAAGGAAACGGTAGTGGTGGAGAGTTTGGGCACCCACCCGCTGGTTAAGGAGAGCCACGCGAGGCCCATGGCTAGTTACCGACCAACAACAAGGCCGCCGTGGTGCGCCCTGGGCCGTTCGCACTTGGTCACTGCGAAGGCAATGGGTGTGACCTTGTGCGGCGTTGTGTTCTGCTTTTCTCTCACCACTCTGTGCTATGTAGACCTGCGCCCTAGTGAGTGCACATGCCCTTGGTGTGCTGGTGGCTCGATAGCGTTTCCTCCCCCCTCCCTTTGGCTGCGTCTGACAAAGTGGTGCTGGCTGCACACCTCAATCATACTCGCTGGCGGCACGCGACCACGCATGGATAATCCCATTACTGTTAGGTGTCAGGGGTGTGTGTGTGTTAAGTGTGATAGACGCAAAATGCATAGCAAACTGGTTCAACGAAACCCCGTCACTGTGGCGTACGTGGTGGATTGGGCCAGTGTGAAGGTGGCTCATGGCACTACATAACGCACACTGTACGTAGTAGCCAATTTTGTTGTATCTTTGCCCTGGGCAGAACACCATGCAGTGGGTATTATATCAGTCGCACCGTGAAGAGAAAGAGAGAAAGGGAGCGATGGCCTGGCCAATTGTAGCTGCCACAAGGCAAGATTGACCAGAGCGACAGAGGAGATGGCGAATAACAAACGCAGGTTGCCCAACCCGGAGTATGACTCCAGAACTCATGGGCTGCACGAGAAGGTACCTATAGTAGGACCAGTGTATTTGCCAAATGGACTGGCGGTGAGCAAACTACAACGGTTGGTTCGAGTGCCAGTGAGGCAAGTTTTATAAACAGCGGCGTATGCAATACTGTAGCGTTAGCACCCTTCCCATCGGACGGGCACCTGGCCATTTTCTTTATCAGCCACGATGCTATACGCTGACCGGCTCAGCGCCACCGAGCCGTAAGTACAGTTCTGGCATCGATCGACAATCTTGGCCTGGATGTTGCCTGCAGGGCCGTACACCCGTATGCATTTTTGGCATACTGGGCTCTGGCTCCAATCCCGGTATGTGCCGTATTGCTCCACATTCTAGGTAGTAGTACCGCCAGCGGGCATAAAAAATCCCATCACCATCATTGTCAACGTTACTCCCAATGCATGTGGTTGATGGGCCCTGAAGATGGCCACTTCGCCCACCCATAGCCAGTATATTCACCCCAGTGGCGGAGACTGCATGCCTAATCGTAATTCCACACTTACCATGGCGGCATAGTACACGTCTTCGTCTGCATGGCTGCGGCAGGTATCGTTGGTTGACCATAGTACGCTGGCCTGGCCAAACCCTCGCAGGTACAGGCCAGACTCGCCCACCCCAAGGCAAGCCGGGCCACAGGGCTGGCCATTCTTTGATAGTGACAGGAACAGCAAGAGCCCCACCACCACCAGTAAAATCAAAATAATCACACCAGCAATCAGTAGGCAATATCGGTGAACCCATGGGTAGCGTAGCGCTATGGGCGATTTGATGTTGGGGTCCAAATGGTGGTATTGCTTTAGCCCACCGGACATAGGAACCAATTGCTGAAAGCGGTGGAAAAGGTCAGGCGTTCCTGGAACATGTGGAGGTGGCA
>JANBQA010000221.1:0-20669 GCA_027576955.1 Dimargaris xerosporica
CTCAGCGGGTGCTGCTTCCTGGTAAGAATAATGGGCTCGGAAGGGTTAAAAATCACAAACGTTTGTACAAGCAAAAAAACTAAAATAACAACAGTCTATAAAGTACAGTGAGGCGTCCGACCATGGCCAAGGGGCAACCGGACAAGCAGAGCACTGGTTAAAATAAGGCGTGCGTGTCGAACCAAACACCAATAAAAACAGTATACACAGGGTGCTGGCGCCAGCAGCTAGTCGGTGCGACGGGAAAAAAGAGGTGACGGTGGCGCTGGAGGGGGGTGGTGGGCGATGCGAAGTGGTGGTACACGACGCCGGTGCGACCGGCAAGTGATGCAAAGGGGCAGCAACACCAGTGGGATCGGACCGCCAGGGGGAGCAAATCGAGCAATAGCCGTGGTTGGGTAGGAAACGGCCAAGCAAAACGAAACCAAGAACACACCACCGCTTTGCAGGAAAAGAACGCACGCGCGCGCGCGAGCTGGCGGACAAGTGTGGGACAGTTGGTAAGGAGACGAAGAAAACAAGCGAAATGAACCAATGGAACAGCAACGCTAAAGCTAAAACACAGCAAGAAAAAAATAACACCAGGTGCAGAGACGAGCGAAAATAACAAGGCCACAACACCGCGAAAGAAGGTGTATGCGGCAATGGCGCCAAGTACCAGTAGCGCAGAGAGCAGTGGCAGGGAGAGGGAGAAAAAGAGTATACGAGAAACAATGCACACGAGAACGTGGTCAGAAGGAAGCGCGATATGGAAACCAGAGTCGTATGGGGCAGAGGCCAGCGCAAACGTAACTAAGGTAAGGGGTCAGCAGACGTTTACAAAAAAAAGAGGGATGCGTGCTGTCGGGGACCAGAGACAAGCCATGAAACAGGTCAAGGCACCGAAGGGGTCTTTATACGACCACGGCCAGAGGGTCTAACAGGTGAGGGAACAGAATGGTGGCCAGTGTCAACAAAGACTTTCCTCCCCAAGGAGCTGCCGCCTCTCACGGCCTCACGAGGCGCGCGTTGCCCGCTCTGCCCACTCTGCGCAGCTGAGAGTGCTCAACGTTGCCGGCCGATCCATGGGCTCGTTTATTTTTTTTCCCATTTGGCTTCGACTTAATGATGCCCACCAACACTGGCAGTGCGCGGCGCTTTCCCATCGCAGTGTGTGGCATTGCCAGCGCTGATTGGAGCGGTCGGTCCACCAGGCAGCGCCTCTCTGTTTCCCACTATACTAAACCGCCCCAGCACGGTCAGTGGGGCTCACTGGCTTCGCACTGCTTCCGGAGCTCGGTACGCTCATTGCTCGCACTCATAATGGCAACACAGCTGGGTGCACCTGTACCACCGAGGCCGCTTGGTCCTGGCGGCAATGGCGGGTCCCTCTTCGTTTGCGCTCGGGTGGCGGAGCTTCGCTGTGCGCAGCGCCAGGCCCAACTCTCTCCCCCAAAGGCCAAAACATGATGTAAAGTGCAACCGCACCCTGTGGGCAAGGGCGGATGGACGCCTGGTCCAGTAACACTATGTACACGCATAAAAAAGAGGGGGGGACGGAATGGCCGATAATCGCAGTGCTCCTTGAACCAGTGGCGATTAACCACTAACGGCAAATCACGGCATCAGCACCTGGACAGTCAACGCTTTCTACCCAGGCCTAGCCCAAATAAATCCCCAGAAGCCGTGCATCGCAGTTAATGGGAAGCCCTGGTTTGCTTTGTCTTTTTTTTCATTTGGTATATTTTATTAGGTTGGAAGAGAATAAGCCGCATTGCAAAAAGAGAGAGAGACAAACAAAGGTGTTAATTTGCTCGGCGAGGCCCACTGTCTGTCCCACCCCAGCCCCCCTTTCTCTCGTACTAGCCCATGTGCATGCAGCCACCTGCAGCGCAGCGATTCCGCACCATCTCGGCCGGGGGGAGGGGGAAGTGTGGCAGAAAGGCGCGGACAAGGCGAGGTTCCCAAAGGGTTGTTGGGGATAGCCCGGAAAAACCACACACTAGGCCCACCAGGATGCCAGTCCGCAGTGCGTTCGCGGGCCCAGAATTCGAGGGGCTCTACGCGTCAGCAGACCCCTTTCTTTTCCTCCCCTTCCCTTCGCGCCAGCAACGGCTAACCAAGGAGAAAAGGAGGGGGAGGGACGAATGCTTGATGCCCTATACTCGTGCTGGCGCCATGTCTCTATTAATTAAAACGCCGACCATGGGTACAGTCACGCTTGGTTCAGGCCCGTTAGCAGTCTGAGTACCCCGGTCGGCACTGCTTTCCATCTGATGCCGGCAGCGATCGGTGTCGCCACTAGAGGAGGGAGCGGTTGCAAGCTCGAGTTGGATGGCGTGTTCAACCTGCAGGGCACGTGAAGGTGCTCAAGGACCAAGGATGCGCGCATATCCTTTGTTGGGTGAACGGAGGTGGTCACCGGTGGGTAAAGTGTGGCTCGCCGGCACCATTGGCTGCTCTTAATGGTTGGCAGCCCAGGACCACCAGTGTCACAATCATCTCGAGCACTTGCACAAAAACCAAAGGCCAAGGATGACAACAAGGAAACGGATCGGCGCCTGGGCTGCGCTGCTCCAACGGCGGTCGCCACAAGCGCCTGCGTGCCCAGCGCTTTTTTGTATTGCCCTGCCCTTGTGACCACCATGATTGGTCGCATGAGCGCCGGCAGCAACCGACGGCCGGGCTTGCGTCGGCCGCATTGATAAGGAACCACTGGGCCGGGGGACAGAAGGTCAGCGCGCACCGGCTGCTTGCTTGCTTCAGCTTTGCATCGCCAATTATTGCTGATACAACGCCTACACGGATACTCGGTTGTCGCTCTTTTGGGGCGCCACTACTGCTCGCTGGGCTTGACTGTGACCGTGAACGACTGCTTGCTTCCTGCGCAATAGCTCAGGATGACTACGGCCAATTTTCCTGTGGATCCCGAAGGCCGCACGCACCACGTCGGCGTCAGGCGTGGGGAAGGTAGGTAAAGGAACCGTGCAGTCAGGGGAAACCAGCGAGGCACAGTGCAAGGCCTCAGCTGCGTAGGCAACGCTTGCCCCTTCCTCCCTGGTTGCCATTTCGGTGGATTAATGCATTGCGTGCTCTGGATGATAACAAAATTGGCGCTTGCCCATGGGCAGTGGCCAACCGCATCGTGACGGTGGGCGACAAGGCGCGTGCGCGCACCCTGGCCCTGCTGCTTGACCAAGGGACAGCGAGTGATGCACGGTTTGTCCATGAATCGCCTCGGGGCTTTTACACGGTTACGGGAACCTACCATGGGGTCCCAGTGAGCATCGTGGCCATTGGTATGGGTATGGCAATGATGGATTTTTTCGTGCGTGAGGTGCGGGCGGTGGTCGAGGGCCCTATGGCTATCATACGGTAAGCTCGGCTACGGTGGCCAGCGTGCGTGGGACGAAAACGCAGGCAATACTGGCACGCTAGGTGGCGGTGTTTGGTTGCTACTAATCGATGTTCAACCTTGATGTCTCTGCGGTGCCACACGCGTTGGTCGGCGAGGGGAGGTAGGCTGGGATCGTGCGGCACTTCGGGGCGAGCGCAGCTGGGCGATATTATAGTACCCGACCAGGCCATCGCCGTGACACGCAACTATGACTACTTTTCAACTGGTCACGGCGAAGCCTACCGCTTATCGAAGCCGACCGCCTGCGATGCGCAGCTCGGCCAAGCGGTACGTTTGTGGTCACCTGCACCAAGTTTTGCCTGTTTATTTTTAAGGCAGGCGAAGCTGTGTCCCTGGCGTTGAGCATACGCAGAATGCAGCTATCCAGGGGCTACCTGGCCATTTCAGCCACGATGCCGGCGCATGGCACATTTTCGACTGGAAAACTAACGCGCCACATCTGAATTACTGCTGGATACTTCCTATTGCCATAAACATCAGCTGTACACCCGGCTAAGTGCATGCCTGGGTGCGGCGCGGGTCAAGCAGGGCCTCAATGCGACGTGTGATTCGTTCTACTCGAGCCAAGGTAGGGCGGGTGCAGGCATCCATTGCCAATAACTTTGTGAATGTGCGCGGTGAAGCCCCGGGATGGCCAGTACACCATTGGTTTAACCAGCGTGTGGTATGGGTTGATGTGGCCTTGGGACCATTTGACTGGTTAGGGCGTCAAAACCATGACTTTGTTGATGCCAACCAAGGCATTATTGACCGACTGCAGCAGACCTATCCCCAATTTATTTCCATGGAAATGGAGACCTTTATGTTGTATCACCTAGCCTCGGTCTCAACGCTGTCTGAAAGCGCTGCCGTTGGCGCGCAATTCGGGGCACCTGAGCCGACGGTGCGAGCCGCAGCAGCCATGATGGTGTTTGCTGACCGTGCTGGCGATCGGTTTATCAGCCGGGTCGAGGCCCAGCAGCTGGAGATAGCCGTTGGCCAGGCAGTCTTGGATTCGTTGGTGGCCAATGTCACCGATGTGGCATAAATACCCGCCCCACTGACCATGGTAGACATTGCTCGCATGGCGAATAAATCACCAATTTATTCCCCCCTTCCCCTGGTGGCCTCATTTGCTGCGTTAGACCAGGCCAATGGGTTTATAGATTGTGGTTCGCGCCTTCAGAGGTGAAACACCCAAGCCAGGGCACCGGCTGAGTAAAACAGGTGTGTGGGAGCTCCAGGATCGCTGGCTTGGTACTGTCGTGCTTCTTTCCTCTCAGTGGGAATAGCTATATATATATATATATATTCTACGTAACATTATTCGGGTTGTCTTGACTAGCGCGTGCCAAACCCATCACAGGTCTCTGAGGCATGACTGACAGGCCCACGTGCAAGCTTCCTGCAACCTGTCACCGTGAGTGCCGGGTGCTTTCGGTCGGTGCGCGGCGACTGGTGGTTGAGTCCGGCTGGACCCGAGCGGTAGTACCAGCTGCTAATTGTCTGCCCGAGCGACCCTCACGGTTCGTGGCTTGTTCTTTTACCATTGGTCAGATGGCCTAGACACCGGTATGTGAGATAGGCCCTAGGTGCGTCAGCGCGGCAGGAGCTAATGGCGCTATTATTTTTTGTTCTGGTGGCCCACAGCACTGCACGGCGTTTGCTATTATTGACCCAAGCTAGCAACTCTATGCACAGGATGCGCGCTAGCGCTCCGGGGCCATGGTTGCGAAACGTCGCTTTGATCGGCTTTTTTATTACAAGAGGGTGGTACAAGCGGTCAAAACCGGGCCAGACAAACTAGAGTGATGTCAAAGGCAGGTTGTTAGCTACTGAGCGTCTCGCTGGATGCGAATATAAAGGGCACCTGAGGTGCTGAGCCACGCCGAGTTTCTGACAACCTTCAGTGCACCTAACCGTGTGGTTTCTGCTTCTGTCTCCTGCCATTCTTCCTGCTTGGCGCGACGACCACTCGGACGGTACCCCTCACCACCAGACGTTAGATAGCAGTGGTCTGTTAGACGCATTATAGTGATTTTTCATGGCTCAATCGAATCCGGTCATCACCACCGGTTCAGCTTTGCCGCCGCCGCTGGCCAGCCCTAATCGAGTGCAGCCGGGGCCATCCACCGAGACTGCTGGGCAAACGTCCGTGGACATCAGCGCCGATGCGCTGCAAAACTGGAAACCTGGTGACCCGTCGGTCCCCGTGCCCCACGGCAGCGTGCGCCGACCGACCCAGGCCGAGTGGTTAGCCCACCGGCACACCTCCCTGGCTCATCAGAGCTTTATGGTGTTGCAAAAGCAGCACTGGTGGCGGCAGTTTCGGTACCACTTTCGCGAGTATCTCGCCGAGCTGTTTGGCACGTACACCATGACGCTGTTTGGGCTCGGCGTCATCATCACCAGCACGCTCAACGAAGCCGCAGTCAACCAAAAGTGGCTATTGATTGGGCTAGGCTGGGGTTTGGCCATCATGCTGGCGTTGTTTGTGTCACAGGGGGTGTCTGGCGGGCACCTGAACCCCGCTATTACGATTACGCTAGCGATTTGGCGGCGGTTTCCCTGGCGCAAGGTGCCGGGCTATATCCTGTGCCAGCTGTTGGGGGCGTTTATCGCAGCTGCGTGCCTGCACCTGCTCTTTCTCCAGTCGCTCAACGCCTTTGCCGATTTCCAGCGCGACGTGACGGGACCCCATGCCACCGCCAGCCTGTTTGTTACCTTTCCCACCGCGGCCATCAACAAGGCCACGGCATTCCTGTCCGAGGGCCTGGCCACAGCGTTCCTGACTATTGGCGTGTTTGCTGTGACCGACCGGCACAACGTCCCACCCGTCGGCTGGGGCCCACTGGCGCTTGGGCTGATCGTCACGGTGCAGCTGTTCTCGCTGACGTTTCAAACAGGTGGGGCGCTCAACCCGGCCCGCGACCTGGGCCCGCGGCTGTACCTGCTGGCCGCCGGGTGGACGGTGGAGGTATTCCAAGCCGAGGGTTACTACTTTTTTGTGCCCATGTTTGCCCCAATTATCGGGGCAGTGGTTGGCGGGTTTGCGTACGACCTGTTCATCATCTCTTCGCCGCGCAAGGTATACTAAATTCCCTCGACATTACCAATAAACACCTGCGACCAAGGTGCTCGCAGTGTCCATCAATGTTGTGAGACAAGCCGGGAGAAAGGAACAATGGTGGGCGTTCGGCAGCGTGCGTGCGGGAAGAAAAGCAGCCACCGGGAGGTCAGTTGCCCGGTTTCAGCTAGTGCACCAATGGCGAATCAGCAGCGGGTTTCATGAAGGCATTGAAGGTGGAATGTGCAAGGCGACGACGCGCGCCTGGTTCGCCAGGGCTATTCTGAGGCAATCGCCGGGTTCTCGGGCTGTGGTGATACTTTGGGCGGTGTCTACCAAGCTGCCTTGAATGTCGTCTTTTTGCGAAAGCCTTGGTTGTAGTCGGCTGCTCTTGACAGTCGACAGATATTGCTGACCGTGCATGGCTGACCCAGGCGCCACTGTGCAGCCCTTGCTGACCACGGGAGACCGTCTGTCCTCCCGCCGGCTTAACCATACTCACCACCGTGCGGAGCCGTCCACGGTGACGTTTGCGCTGCCCCCACTCGCTTCGCCCACGCCCAGCGAGGTGGAGGCCATCCAGACTGGCAAAGCTTTACGGTGGATTCCTATACCTGGCTCTCCATCGTTGGCGCCGCCCCGGCGTGCCCGCTGGTGGGGGCAACGGTGGTGGTGGTGGTGGCGTGACGACCAAGGGCAATGGCGGCGGTGGCGGTACCATTGCCGAGAATATTTGGCCGAGTTCTTTGGCACGTTTATCCTTTGCGCCCTGGGGGTGGGTGGGTCCGTTTCGGCGGTGCTCAACAGCGACGCACAGGGCCAGTACGCCATCTTAGTGGCCCTGAGCTGGGGCCTGGGGGTCATGCTCGGGTTATTCTCCACGCAAAACGTATCAGGCGGGCACATCAACCCCGCGTTGACTTGTGCCTTTGCGTGCTGGCGGCGATTCCCTCTGCGCAAGGTCCCCGGCTACCTGGCCTGCCAGCTGCTGGGGGCCTTTGCGGCCAGCGGAACCCTGCACCTCCTGTTTATGCAATCGCTCAACGCCTATGCTCGTCAACAGGGAAGCGACCACCACGGGCCACTCACCGCGTCGCTCTTTACTTCGTTTCCTATCCCAAACGTGAACAATGCGACTGGGTTCCTGTCCACGGCCCTGGCAGGCGCCTTTATCACGATTGGCGCCTTTGCGGTGTCGGAGCCGCGCAACGTCCTGCCCGTGGGGTGGAGTCCCTTGGCCAACGGCCTGTTTGTCAGCGCTGCGGTCCTCAGCCTGACGTTTCAGTCCATGGGCGGCGTGAACCCCGCCTGCGACGTTGGATCGCGGCTGTACCTGATTGCGGCAGGGTGGACTATCGACCTCTTCCAGGCCTCGGGACACTACTTTTGGGTGCCAATCGTTGCGCCGTGTGGTGGGGCAGTGCTGGGTGGGCTGGCATTTAAGCTGCTTGTGAACCCTCGGGGTAAGCTCAAAAAGCAGTAGCCGGGCAACTCGCGATGGTTCCCGATAATTTTTGCAAAAAAAAAATAAACTGGATTTCCCGCTCTTGCCTGTGGGCTGGCGGTGCAGCAAAAGGAGAGCAATCACGTGGCGCTCGCGGCAGGGGGAATCGGTCGTGATGGCACGGTCAGGGTGAAGGAAAGCGGCGTGAGCGCGTTGGTCCCGTTTGACATGGGTTGCTCATGCAAACCTGGTGTTTGCTTGTATATATATATGTGCGTGTTTTATTGTCTACTCCATGCGCCCCACCGATACTTGCTGCTCTAGAGCCATGATGAACATTGAGTCGCTACTAATGCAGGTACTCTCCTCCCAGCAGAATGAGCCGACCCCGCCGATCATGGGGAGCGAACCGCCCAGCCCTGAAATGAGCCCCGTGGACGCCGATTGGGATCCATTTGCGGCGCCTGCCTCACCACCCGCTCTCACAGCTGAGCGTGAGGCTATCCTGCGCCAGGCCTGCAGTGCTGGTTTGGGCGATCCCACCGATGCGCAGTCGCAGCAATGGCTGTGCCAATTGGTTAACTGCACCCCCACCGATATCGCCCGCGTTTATGACCAGCCAAAAACAAGCGATGAACTGCAATCAACGCAAGCCGCGGTTGGTTCACTCGCAGCCAGCGGCCAAGGCCCAGCGGTCAAGCAGAAAGTAACTCCGTACCAACCGTTTGTGCCTCTACCGCCCATTGATCCCGTGGAAGCGCAGCGCCAGAATGCCGAATTTTGGCGCCCGCGTCCCGTGTCTAGGTGTAGTAAACAAACAGGGTACGAATTCCTGGTGCCGTGCACCGTGGTCCCCGTGCAATTCGCCGCCAAGCCAGACCAGGTGCTGGTGGTGCAAACAGCCTCATGTCTCAGCAAGGCTACACGACAGTACCCACAGTGCTTGACGTGCTTGCGGCGCAAGGGCGACATTTGTCGTTTTCGGGGTGTTCGGCAGTTTATCAAGAACGGCGGCAGCACCCAGCTCGAGTTTGGACCTAGCTTTACATCAGAGGTCAAGCAAGCCATGACCCCGCACGAAGCCTGGTCGCCGGTGCGCCGTGACTCACCATCGGCCACCAAGCATCCCCATGAAGACTACCTGATGCGGATTACCACCGATGCGCTGCTGACCCAACTTGCCACCGAGTTTGAACATCTGGATCAACCAGCCCGACCAAGCTTTTTGCGCAACATGGTCGGCTCCCGCCAAATGTGCGACCGTTGCCATACGTCCATCTTCAATGGGTTTTGGCTGTGTTGCGTCGGCGGATGCGAGCTGTGTTACGACTGTTACCATGAGCTGGTGTCAAGTGCTACGTCACCAACCTATCTACACCGTGATGGGCTGGCATACTGCCACCGGTATAGGGAGCTTCGGTTAGTGTATTTCCACCTCCCCCAGCAAATGGTGCCCATTCGACGACTGGAGCTTGACACTCTCCGAACCTTGCGTGAGGACCTCTTGCGGTACCAAACAAGGGTTGGTGAACTACCTCCGTTGCCCGAGTTTGCCGTGGAGCAGTTTCACCCCACGACCGCCGACGCTGACTGCCAGCACGAGCGCCCATTGGTGCGGGTCAACCGCGATGCCATTACCTTGGACCAGTTCCAATCGCTGTGGCGACAGGGCGAGGCCCTGGTTGTCGAGGGCCTTCTCCCTCGTCTGGCGCTGGACTGGTCCCCTGCGTATTGGGGCCACTGTCACGGCCAGCAGCGGGTCACGGTGGTGGACTGCACCACAGGGCTCAACTTTCCGCGCACATACACTTTGGCCGAGTTCTTTCGGGAATTCGACCGCCTGGACCACGCAACCTGGGACGCGCTTGCAGAGGACGGCCGCCAAGCGATGCCCTTTGGCAAACTGTTGCGCTCGCAGCCACGGCCCATTCCCAAACTGAAGGACTGGCCGCCAACCGAGGATTTCAAGGTTCAATTCCCGGAACACTTTGCCGACTTTATGCAGGCACTCCCTTTTCCTGAATACACCCAACGGGACGGCCAGCTTAACCTGGCCAGTCGTTTGCCTCAGTGTTTTATTCCGCCTGACCTCGGCCCCAAAATGTACACCGCATACGGCTCCGACGATGGCATCCAGGGCAAGGGTACGACCAACCTGCACCTCGATATGGCCGATGCCGTCAACCTCATGGTCCACTGCTCACCAGATTTCCATGCCAGTACCAACGGTGCTCCCCAACGGCGGGGCGCAGCGGTCTGGGATATATTCCACGTGGACGATTTGCCCAAGATTCGGCGCTTTTTGCGCCACCACCAGGAAACCCAGCTCGCCATGTGCGAAGATCCCATCCATGACCAGTCCATCTATCTCAACCGGGAGCTGCGCGGGCAGTTGTTCCAAGCAGAAGGCGTTCGAGGTTGGCGCATCTACCAAAACCCGGGTGACGCGGTGTTTGTGCCCGCGGGCTGCGCGCATCAGGTGTGCAACTACACCAGCTGCATTAAAATCGCCATGGACTTTGTGAGCCCCGAGAACGTCCGGCAGTGCCGCCAGCTGACGGCCGAGTTTCGCCTCTTGAGCCGCTTTCACCAGCGCAAGACTGACTTGTTGCAGCTCAAGAGTATCCTTTACCATGCATGGCTGGACGCGCAGGCGGTGGTGAGGGGGCAGCTGGAGCCGTGGCGATTCCAGTCGTCGTCCGCTAAACCTTGCCCTGACAAGGGAGCGGACACGGCAAAAGATTCGAAACCAGCCAAGCGAAAAAAGGCTCGCGATGCCAAGGCCAACTCGCTCAGCAAGGTGGCAAAGCAGAACAGCGACCGTGGCGTCTAGCTCTGCGTGTAAAGGGCAATGTACATTAGCGAGAATAAATTGGATACATCGACTGCATTGGTGGTGGGGCCCAGCAGTTGGTCAGGTGGACCAAGGGGTGGGCGTTCAGGTGCGCAATTGAAGAAAATGCTGGCATGGGGCTAATGGCCAGTCAGTGATTCTGTCTTGCTCACGCTACTTGCTGTTTATCCTTGAAATGTATTTCCAAGAAGAATGGAATCACCCTGGGGCACAGAATTCGTCCATTGTGGCATTTTTTATTTGTCCCAATTCTATCCCTTTTTTCTGCGTACCGTGGCCCGTTGACCTGCCAGCGCCATGGTGGCCTCGCGGAACGACCGCTTGGCCCAGCTGTCCTATGAGCCGTTCACGGACCCACAGATTGCGTTTCAGCCAACGCTGGCGGCGTCTGGCGAGGCAGCAGCGCAGCCTGCTCGCTTTCCACCCGTGGCCCAGCTGCCCGACGATGGCGACGTGGACGAGCCGCCCGCATCGCTCCTGGTGGAGCTAGGTCCGCCATCACCTCGTAGCAGCGCCAAGCGTCCAGTGCATGCCCCATCGCCATCACCGCCGCTGTTGCCCGAGTATGCCGCGCCCGCCATCCACCCCGACGGCCCACCGTGGGAGCCCTTTGGCCCTGGTGAGGCCACTGCGGAGCGCATCCAGCTCCCGCGGTGGCTACCTCGGGCGTGGTCGACATCCCACCAACACCTGGGCCCGCTTCGGCGGCCGACCGCGCCCCGGCCGTCGCTCAAAGAGCGAGTACTTCGCCAGTGGCGGGATTATGCTAACCAGGATGCGTTCTTTGAACGGGTCTATGCCTACTACGTCGGCAAGGGCATCGCGGCCATCTTCTTATCCCGCTTGCTCAACTGGCTCGTGCTGGGGTTCGTGGTGGGGTTTTCGGTGTTTCTGGGCGGGTGCATTGACTACAACCAGATCCACACCGCGCCATCCTTGGCTGCGGTGGTAGTGCCCTACTGCTGGCGCCAGTTTTCCCTGCCAGCGCAAGCGCTCATGGCCATTGCCGTGGCGTGCTATGGCTTGCAATTGGTCCACCTGGTGTTCGAACTGGGCCAGCTGCGAGAGCTGCACTGCTTTTACACCCAGGCCTTGGGTATCACCCACCAGGAGCTGCAGACGTGCTCGTGGAACGAGGTGGTCCGCCAGCTGGTCGAGCTCCGGGACCAAGATTTGCTGGCCATGAAGCGGCGCACCGAGCAAACGCTGGGCTCCAAGGCTTCCCGCACGGCGCACGCGCGGCGGCTCAAGGCGCTACGCCTCAACACCCACGACATTGCCAACCGCATCATGCGCCGCGACAACTACTTGATTGCCCTGTTTAACCGTGACGTGTTGAATTTGGCCGTGCCGTTTACCACCTGGCTGCCGTTTGGTGGGGAGCGGTCTGCGTTGGGAACGCCAGCAATCTCGACTCTTTTGTACCCTGATTTGACCAAGGTGCTCGAGTGGAACCTGCTGTTTTGCCTGACCGGGCCCGTCTTTGATCGCCAGGGCCATGTGCACCGCAAGGTCCTGCGCGAATCGTACCGGGCGGAATTGACCACGGCGCTGCGGCGGCGGTTTATGTTCATGGGATGGGTCAACTTGGTGTGCTTTCCATTCATGGCTGTATTTCTACTCTTGCATTTCTTTTACCGGTACTTTGACGAGATCTATCGGAACCCGGGATCGGCAGCGTCCCGGCAGTACACGGCCTATGCCCGGTGGAAATTTCGCGACTTTAATGAGCTGCCCCACCTGTTCCACGCGCGCCTCAACCAGAGCTACCCCAAGGCCGTAGAGTACCTGGCCCAGTTTCCGCAGGAAGTGGTGCACTTGTTGGCGCGGTTTGCCTCGTTCATTGCGGGCTCCTTTGCCGCGGTGCTGTTCCTGTTGACCATGTGGGACTATGAGCTCTCGCTGGAATTCGAGGTGACCCCCGGCAAGACGGTGCTATTTTACATTAGCGTGTTTGGAGCAATTGCCACCGCCAGCCGCGCGATGCTGCCGGCCGCTTTCCAACCGCGCGACCCTGCGCAGGCGTTGCAGCAGGTGCTGGACCACCTGCACTACTTGCCCACGGATTGGCGTGGCCGGCTACATACGCCACGGGTTCGAGCCCAGTTTGAGCAGCTGTTTGACTACAAGCTGCGCATCTACGCGCGCGAGCTGTGCAGCGTCATCACCACCCCCTTTGTGCTGTGGTTTTCGCTGGCACCGGGCGCCGACCGGCTGGTGGATTTTTTCCGCGAGTTTACGGTCCACGTGGACGGGATCGGGTACGTGTGCAGCTTTGCGGTGTTTGACTTTAAGCGCCACGGCAACGCGCAGTATGGCGCTCCCGGTTACCCGGGCAACGGCCACTTGGTGAGCCGCGAGGGCAAACTGGAGCAGTCGGTGGTCAACTTTAAGCTGAACCACCCCGAGTGGACCCCTTCGGACCCATTGGCCTCGGTGTACCTACAGCGCGTCCAGGACGCGTTTCACCAGCAGCAGCGCAGCCAGCTCCTGAAGCAGCGTGACTGGATGGTGCAGTCGGGCTTGTTTGCTGGGGCACCGGATGCCGGAGCCCGACGGCGCGGCAAGCAGCCCGAGCGTGAGGAGCCTGGGGGCGAAAGTGCCAGCGTGGTGCAGTCGCCGGGCATGTCTGAGGTCAACTCCACCGAAGCGTCGCATCTACTGTACCTATCGGCCATGGCCAACGTGAGCCACCAACCGCACCCGCCAACCGCCGGGGTCCTGTCCTTGGTGAATCAGGTAAGTTTGGTGTGACTGATGGGATAGAGCGGCGTCGAGTAAATGCTGCGTTCCTGCCAACGCCTGTTTCCTAACCCTTGACATATATATATATGTGTGTGTGTGTGTGTGCATGGGTCGTCTAGCTTTACGGCGGCAACCACCTGCTGTAGGCGTTGATCCTGTATTATACCCTACCTGAGCGTCATGGGATGTCTGTCCTTGTAGAGAATAATTTATTCCTCCTCGTTGTGTGGTGTAGACATAATAAAGGAAAATTTTGTGGTTTACGCAGGCGGTGTGTGGGCTCTATGCCCAACGTTCTCCCCACGCACCCAAGGGGCGTGTGGGAGGAGAGGGCTTTTTTTTGTGTGGGCGGTGTCATGTGGGCTCAGCTCCGTGCGGTTCAACGTACTCTGACCCAACTGTGGGGCGGCACGGCCAACCTCTGACACCGCCCAAACCCAATGAGACGCATAGTTAAGACGGGGCTCGCGCGCCTGGCCGATGCTTTTCAGACCTGTTGGCGGCACTTTGGGCTTTTTGTACGCCAAAGAAACCATTGGGCGGTTTGTAAGTTAGCCATAACCCCCCCTGTGCCCGTAGAATTTTCTCCGCATCTTACGCTTGCATTGTCTTTGCTAGCCCTCAGAGTGGCGGCAGGTGGTGCCCGTTGCTGGCTTGCTTCCCAACCCGTCCACACCCCGCCCGACAACCAAATAGCAATATGCTGTACACCGATGTGTGCATTGCCCTGTACGACTACGCGGCGCAAGATGACGACGAGCTGACCATCCACGAAGGCGACGTACTGTTTCTTATTGACGGCACGGATCCCGATTGGGCCAAGGTTCAGCTCAAGCCGAGCCCTGAGACGCCTCAGCCCACCGCGGTGGAGCAGCCGGGGCTGGTGCCTGCCACCTACATCGAGCGAGTCGAATCGCTGGGCCAAGCCACCGCTCTGTACAACTACCAAGCGCGCGAACCCGAGGAGCTGACCATTGCTGAAGGAACACCACTGGAGGTGCTGTTGGATGACGACCCGGAATGGACCTTTGTGCGGCACAATGGCCAAGCAGGGTTTGTTCCCACCTCCTACCTTGACCAAACGACCCGTGGCGGTAGCATTGGGCAAACCGAACCCAACCAATCTCTGACGTTGTCGAAACGCGGCGAGCCCTCGGAAGCCAGGACCGAGACGGTGCCGGTTGCACCACCATCGCCGCTGCCCAAATCGGACCCGCGGGACATTGCCTATTGGTCGGTGACCGAGGTGACCAAGAAAAAGAAGGATGCCCGCAAGGGCATGCTGGGGGTTGGCGACCTCCAGGTGTTTTACAGCTGCACCACCGACAAATCCCCGGTGCGCCAGTGGTCGATTGAGGACTTGGAAAGCTATACCGTGAAGAAAGACACGGTGCACTTGGTGTTTGCCCGGTCTGCATCCCCTAACCAACTGCAATTTCAACTGGCGTCCCGAACCGAGGCCACTGCCGTAGCGGATAAAATTGATCTGACGCGACGCAAGGCCGCGGGTCAACCACTGCTCGACGCAACGCCGCCGTCGCCTCAGCCACCAGCACAATTCCCTGCCAATGCTCCGGCCACCGACCCTGTGACCATGGTGGAGGCCCAACTAGCGGTGGTGCTGTATGACTTTGCGGCTGCGGAAGATGGGGAGCTGGACGTGACTGCTGGCCAGATGGTTTATGTGTTGGACAACGTATCCAGTGCCGATTGGTGGACCTGTCAGCTGGCCACTGATGACCCTGTTCCTGTGCAAGGCTTGGTTCCCGCGTCCTACCTGCAGGTAACGCAAGCATCCGAAGCTGAGCCAGCCCCAACGCCATCCAAGTCAGTTACTACGTCCCGCCACCGCGCCCCCTCGGATACGCCAGCCGCCCAGCCACGGCGGTCCCGATCGTCGAGCACGGGACGCGCAGCGGGCAAAAAGGACGACCTCCCGGACCCGAAGCAGCTGCGTACGTGGGTGGACAGCAGCGGATCGTTTAAAGTGGAGGCCGCCTTTTTAGGGTTAACCGATGACGGGCGGATCAAGCTGCACAAGGCCAACGGCGTTCGCATTGCCGTTCCCATGAAGAAGTTTAACCACGATGCCATTGCGTACATTGAGCAACAGACGGGGCAAACGCTACAGCCAGCGGCCAAACCGCGTCGCAAGGTCAATACCGACTTTGACTGGTTTGACTTTTTTACCCTCAAGTGCGACATCAATGCAGATAGGGCGCTCAAGTATGCCACCACATTTACCGCCGAGAGTTTGGACGATTCATCGCTGGATACCATCACGGCCGAGCTGTTGCCAGCTTTGGGCGTGCACGAGGACGACCTCAACAAGGTGATCCAGGGCTGCCAGCGCGCGCTCGGGAAACCCACCAAGGCCATCAAGCAAGTGAGCTTTGGCGGTGCGAGCCTTATCGATGACGCCGACACAATTCCAGCCCCACCGGCCCGAACCGATTCCCTGGACCGGGATGCTCGCTTGGCCCAACAGTTGCAGTCCCAAGAAGTGGCCCGAATGACGCCCAAGGCAGCGGCCCAGCGCCGAGCTTTGTCGGCCATTGATGAGCGGTTTGAACGCCAGCGGCAGATTGAAGAGGATGAGCTGCTGGCGCGCAAGCTTCAGAGCGCTGACCGCCAATCCCGGAGTGACCATAGAACCAAGTCCCCTCGCCCGGCGCTTGTCGATCCCTTTGACAACCTTGACGTGCTGGCCACGACAGCACCTGCCCTGTCATCGCTTTCCGCCGCCGTTGGTCCCTTTAGTCCCTCGGCTGGCGCCGCTAGCCCCCAGCCCCTGGGACTGGGCTCAGGTGCCCGAAAATCTGCCCCTAAACGTGCCCCGCCTGCGAAATCAGCACCCGCGGCCATTCATCCACAGCAGATCCTGCAGGCCCAAAAGCAGCTCAGCACCAAACCGACCCCAAAGGCCATGGCACCCGCCACAGCGGCCCAACCTGCAGCGCCCCCCGCTCCCGCCAAACTTGCCAGCACCGCTGGGTTTCCCCAGGATGACTGGACGCGCCAGCTGCCTTTGCCCAGTACTGGTCCCGCTGTCGCCAGCCCCGCGGCCACCATGGCCCTCGTTCCCCGAGCGCTGGCCATTCCCCTGGCAACCGCATTGCCCAACCCTTTGGTGCCCGTTCCAAGCGGCCGTGGTGCTGCCACGGTGGGAGCACCGACGTTTATTCCGACCCGCGACCCGCCCCCGCGGCCATCCACGGTGCCGGCGTATCGCCCCATTGCAGCGCCGGTGGCCCCACGACCGCCAATGGTACCGGCAGCCGTGTTTCCAGTGCAACAACCTGCACCCCAGTTTAACCACTTTCAAACGCAGCCGCCACGCCCAGCGACGGGAATGCCCATGTCCACCGGTCTGGCAATGAATTCGCTGGTTGCTCCCATGGGTATGCCCCCGTCGGTCAGTGCCCCACCTTTGGCCACCCCACAGCCTCCTATGGGCAACATGGCTCTGGCGCCATCCACTGCTGGGGCTTCCCAAGACAGATACAGCGTGTTTCATCAGATCCCACCCCATGCGCCCAGTGGTGTATTTCAGACCAGTGGTACGCCGTCCACATCACTGCCGAGCCAGGCCTTGGTTCCGTTTGGGCTGCAACGCCAGCAACAACGCCCACCAACCGCGACTTTTGCAATGGTACCAGGCATGCATGGTGTGCAGCCCTCAAGCTTGAGCATGGCATCCTCCACGCACCACCTTGGTGTAATGCCCTCGTCGTTGGCCCCATTGACCAAAGTTAACAGCGCGCCTGGGTACCCATCAGGGTATGGCACCACCCCCACCAACGCGTTGAATATGGCCATGGGTCCCATGGCGCCCGCCAACTACACCTTGCAGCCACGCCCATTAGGTATGATGGGTGCGCCGCCTCAGCAAGCAATGGCATGGTCCACAGCTAACCCACCCAATATGTTATCTTCAGTACGTCCACCATCACTGATGCCAAATTTCCGTCCCACCAGCAGTGGCCCCATGAACCTAAGTAACAGCAGTGTGTTTGCGCCAGTTAACCCTCCAGTGCCACCTACCAACCGTCCCTATGGTGTATTTAGCTCAGCCAACTGGCGGCCCAGTGGTTAAACAGGAGACCCCTTTTTGTGATTCATGCTATTTGTCTGATAGGATAATAAATTGGCCACAGGCCTTTAGCTAAAATGTTACTAGAAAGTGAGCAAGTATTAAGCATTGCTTTAGCTTTGCTGTCATCTGCTGCTGCTGATCTATGCATCACCATTTTAGGGCAAGGTACAGGGAGAAGGGTTGCCAGCATTAGGGTTAGCTGAGGAGAGAGTAACCCTGGGTTGCAAGGTAATATTCACTAAAGTCACTTGGGCACTTGATTCAGAATGATCCATCTAACAAGTCAAGGTGCTTTAAAAGGAACTACTAAGAACTTACATACATGGCCTGCAGAACTAAACAAACCATTTAATCAGGGATAAGGTGTTGCTTGACTAAAGTGAGCATAAGCCCTGATAATAATCTTTGCATTGCCATCAGCAGCTATTTCTGGTATGTTTGATGCCTTATGCACCAGCTTTATTTTGGCTTGCTTTGCCCCTGTGTTGTTCTCTAACTTGGTATGACCACTCTAGGAAACAGGGCTAGGCACTGGTGCCATCCTCAAATAATGGAAATAGGCTAGGCATTTGCCTAGGGGAAAAACATTCTTAGCCATGAAGCAAAGTAGGCTGATCCAGTAGGGACATAGTAAAAGTGTAGTGGGACTGGGGTCAAGTGACCCAAAGGCCACTCTTCCCCCACCCTCACAAATTCACCCCAACTGATAGCAATGCCCAGCTCAGTTGGGGCTGTGGGTGATATATCTGCACCACCTGTACCTGGCCCACATAAGGAGCCTCCCAGGCTCAGGCCCCTTGTATGTTGAACAAACAAATACGCCTATTTTTATTTGATACTTGACACTTCCTGGTCTCCTGTGACAGGGTGACCTGGCTAGTGAGGATGCCCTCAGGGCATTGGTTAATGGTCCATTGGCCCCTTGCCCAGTTGTCCCAGGCATCCCCTATTATCCTCAGGGCTGGAAATGTACTGAGTGCTGCTACTATGGCTCCTCTGAGGGGTCTATGGTTATGCACTTCCAGTGCAAACACCCTGGAGAGGACTATCTTGCACACACACAGTCCCCAGCAGCTATTGAAGGCCCATCCCCTGAGGGCCTTGGTGCCAGTGGTGGTGCCCAGGGAACAGCCAGTGGGGAGCAGCAGTAGCCAGGGCTCAGAGCAGGCTGTTAGGGGTATGCTAGATGCCTTGCAGGAGGTAATGACCCCTCAGTCAAGCTCTAGCATCAAGGACTTGGCAGGCTGGTTAGCTCTAGCCCAGTGGCCTAGGCTGGTGGAAGGCCTAGACCCAGAGGCTATCCTGGCCTTGGTGGCAGTCCCTAACCCCAAGGACAAGCCCTGGGCAAACATTGTGGCAGTGGTAAGGATGTCCTTTGACAGGGCTCAGGCTGACTTTGGCAGGGGAATGTCCTTTGCTATGAGGAGGATTCTAAGGTCCCTGGATGGGCAATTGACTAATGCCCAGGCAGAGTACTGCCAGCTGTATGTGCAGCTATTGGCAGTGGCTCACAGGCAAGTTTTTGATCAGGCCTCTTATTCCTTTTGCCTTGCCCTCAAGGCACAGGAAAGAGAGGCCTTTCAAGCCCTTTGGCACTGGGCAAACCATGGGGACATGGGCCAAGAGGATGATCAAGTCAATGGCTGTGCCTTGCTGCATAGGTTCAGCCAGGTGGTCTACTTTCAAGTCAACCCCCCTTCTTCTGGCAACAACATGGAGTTCCTAGTGTACAGGGTCCTTTAACAGCTTGTTAAAGTATCTGCAGGTGCAGTACTTTGCACCTATAACTGCTATTAGAGAGGTCATGACAGTGGCCACCACTGTCTCCTATGGTCTAGGCAGGGATGCCAAGATTGAGTGGATCCATGGGACCCACTTTGAGGAAGTGAACTTTGATGGGCAGCAGGTGAAGTTGGAGGATCTGGTCAAGGCAAAGGAGCACCTGGACAAGTACATCCTCTATCACTTTAGTCCCCAGGGGGTGAGCATTAGGCATCTGACCAGTGAGAATATGTCCAATGCCAGTATAGGGCACTCCTTTATTACTGACCCAGGTAATAGCTTGGAGAAGAAGGCTCTACTGCAGAGTTTGTGGGCTACTTGATTTTCCTGGTGCATGTGTGTGGGGGCCAGCCAGCTAGGGCACCAGAGCTAGGGACATGCAGGTTTATAACTCTGCTATTGGTCTATCCACTATCACCAGGGAACACTGATGCTCCTCTGCCAGTACTGGAAGGGAAGGAATAAGACTAGCAGGGACAGGCTGGTATACTGCTTGTTGCCCAAGGCAGTGGCCCAGCTTTTACTAGTCTACCTGGTTGCAGTGAGGCCACTTGAGACTTACCTGTGCAAAATGCTCTTCCCAAGTACCAAGCAGGCAGAAGGGAGTGCCCAGCGCCTCTTTGTGAAGCAGCTCAAGGAAAGGGACCTCTGGATAGCCTTCTAGAAGCACTGGTTGAGTGCAACCCATTATGCCCTTGGCTTTTCCCAGTACAGGCAGGAGAGGATGAAGGGGGACTCATGTAGGGTCTAGATGGTATGGGAGGTCCCAAGATGACCACCAGCCATGGGCTTACTATGCCTAGTGAGGTGCCCTTGGTCCTCCTCACTTGCCCACCAGCCACTTTCAGCTACTTTGCTGCAAACTATCTGTGCCCCACCCCTTGGCCATCATCCCCATAAACCAGTGAGAAGCCCAGGGCACTCTGCAGACCAGGCATGAAGAGGACGGGATCATAGCAGCTGGCATACCCCAGTGATTAGTGCCTTTTCAGTTGGAATTGATCACCCCAGGGTCACACTGGTCCTGCACTTGGGTGCCACCCATAGCCTTATGGGCTATGCCCAGGAGAGTGGCAGAGGCCATTGTCATTACCAGCAGGACCAGTAGAAGGTTGGATGACAGGACTAACTTTGACCAGGTGACCTCTTGGATCTTTCACAAGACAGAACTAGTGCTCAAGTGTGGGCAACAGGCCTGGAGCAGTCTGGGGGGCCTGGCTTATGGTGTTTTCAGTTTGCCTAATTACTGCAAAAGCTAACAATGTAGGGTGGTTGCGTGTGCTTTCAAACATATGCCATTCGTTT
>JANBQA010000222.1:0-20663 GCA_027576955.1 Dimargaris xerosporica
CTCATGCTTCGAATAAATACCTATCCTTAATTCAATCCACTCGTTGAAGGCTCTGCTCGGCCCCTATTTTGTGACAATCCACCTGGTTTGTGATAGTCACCCGATTGGTGCACAGGCCAAGCGATGAAGGGACACCATGTCGCAGTCACGTATCTACAACGCTTGTCCAATCTTGGTTCGTTGGTGAATGAAACCAGACAGCAACTGGTGCGCCAATGGTTTCGTTTTCTTAGCCCGGCGCGCCCGAGAATGTGATGGACATATCAAACGAGTCGCTGTGGGACCGCTCTCTACTTCAACCATGTGCTACCCTCTCATTTCCTATACATATATGAACTCATGCACACATTGATCCCTGGCCTTGCAGCTGGTGCCAACGGGCTTCTCAAGCTACCATTTCCCGAACTAGTCATAGACAGCAATGGTGATCAACTTACTCCGACGACATTGTTGATGGAAGGCGAGCTAAGCCTAGCCGTTTTGATTGGTTTGCAGTGGTCACCAGGCGTTGCCTTTTCATTGGTTTACGTCTTTGGGCTAATCCGCGTGGTGGATGCTGTGCAGTTCTTAGCTTGGCTGATTGGCAGGTTAAACGCCGCCGTAGCCATCCGCTAATCAGTCACGTTCTGCTGACTAATCTTCTACGGGAAGTTGCTCAGCCGCGCGCGGTTATTAGACAGGGATAAGGGTATCATTGCTAGACGTGGATAACAACTAGGACGAATGCGACTAGCTGGTTTCCAAACCAATTAAAGGTTGGCTACGGTTGGTCACCCGATAGGCATTGCGAGACCACAAAATGACCAAGTGCCTTGAAACGTTTGGTTTGGCATCTGATCCAATGGGCCACGGTTGGGCCAATCTGGGCTGCAAACCGAGGCTTAAGCAAAGGAACCTTGTCACAAGGTCTGTATCAGTTGCAGCTGGGCTGCAGAGAAATAGATATATAGCGAGCACAGGTACATCAAGTCCGCTCACGGCGTTGGGAGTAGAACCTGCCGCTATTTGTGGCGAACTTCAAGACACTGAAGGACCCTACTCCCAAAAAGTCATTTTTACTTCCAGGATCGGCCAACAGGTGCCATGTCTCCATGAGAGGCTTCTCAGGGATTTCACGCCCCAAAGTCACAGCATCGTTGATTCACGGCAAACGGTGGGCGTGTGATTGGTAGTCGAGCCCAGCAACAGCCGGTCGCGTGCTCTGCTGTTTGTGTATTTCGATTGGCACGATGGACCGTTTGTTCTGTTGCCAGAATACCAATAGCGCACACACCGCTACAGCCATAGTAAGGTTTTGATTCCGGTTGGTTGCCCTCATCATCCTACATAGTTATATACACCATACCTCCCAGTCAGGCCAAACACAAGTAAGTGCATAGGACTTTCCAACGCCGTCCAGGACGCCAGAGATTGCCCCTCCAATCCTTGCGGCCTCCAACCTCGTCTGGCAGTTTGGAGTGCTGTTGGATTTTTTCTGATGGATGGAGTTAGGCAGACAAACCGCTACGCTGAGGTTTCGTTATTTTAATCTGTTGGCCGCTTCACACTCATTCAAACAGCAGCAATACTTTTATTTTGCAGCGCTTGGTCTTCGTTGATAATTCGGCCCATTCAAGTCATTCAAGTTGGGCCAGCTCTAGGATATTTGATTTGCTAAAGAGTCCAACCACTTAGCGCGATAAGTCGAGGTGAAGACTATCCCGCCCAGTCTTTTTTGTGCTGCTCAATCAGGCAACAGCGTGCTCCTCCCAATCAAGGACCACTTCTACCCTTTGGCACCAGGATGGCATTTAGGTCGTTGATGGGACAGCCATTTGTGAACCTTTCAGTGAGAAAATGGCTATCGACCTCCTCCTCCTCCTCTTTTCCCTCCAACATTCCCAGTCAGCTATAAATAGCTCTGCTTTTCGTTCGACCATTGCTGTTTTTGCCCGTTATACCACCCAGTCTTTGATAGCGGGATATAATAGTACACATTATTTTACCGGCCTTGGTGTGTTACATTCCTGTAAAGTGCTAATAGTTAAGCATCCACTGGAGCCCGCTATCGCACCACAGGAGTTTGATTATCCTCGTGCATTATCTTATTCGGTGACCTGCAGTCATTGACCTGTGCTTCGCAGAGATCCGACGGCATCGATAGGTAGCTGCGCAAGCGCAACAGAGGCTCGTGTCACGTAGAGGCCTTGTCATTGACCGACCCTTTAGGGCTCGCATTGTCCGCCACCTGTGGCGCCATTGTTGCTACCAGGGGCGTGAGTGGCGCGGACGATCTTTGGGACCTTTTCTCTAAACCATCAGTGCTGTGTTATGGCACTAGCCGAATAGTGTGTGTGGGTTGACAGCAGCTTTCTGCGCACTGTGGCTGCTGGGAAGTGCCTCACCCGCCAAGGTTGCACTGCAACGACGGGTATCACCGTCGCTAGACCAACCGATTGTCTATAGTGCGATAAGTAGTTTTTTTTCGCATACACAAGGACGAACTTCATCCCAGGTTATCGGGCCTTCCGGCAAGACCCTTGAAAACTGCCGAGCTCGTATCGCTTGATCAGTTCCCCACCAATGCCAATGCACGGTGCTTTGCTTCGTTTTTTGTTTGGTTTCATTATCCTTTAATCGACCCTGAGCTCCCGTTGGTGCGCTTCATTGGCTTGGTGCATTAACTTCCACCACGCCTCACGCTTCACTGCAGGTACGTCGCTTCATGTGCTGAGCAGTTTTGACCAGTCGTTAATTTTCCCTACTCGTCCCTGTGCTCCCAACCCACCGAATGGTGTCACTCTACCGCTGTACCATGGCCAGCGGCTTATCGTGCTCGACCAGTAGGCGGCAGACGTCGCATCGGTTGGTGCATCAACTGCTAGAGCTGCGCGAGTGAGTGCACTGGTATCGGGGCAGCGGGCTGAGTCAAACAAGGGACTGGGCCTCGGCCCCTGATAACTTTACCATTCACCGCAGCGCAACGTCCAGCGTTTCAGAGCAGGCAGTAGCGCTGTGAACACCAATATACCCCGCTCAAGTTAGTTCGCGCTAACCACTCCACCTATGTTCCTGTAATGGTTTTATGGTCACTGTCTTTTTTCTTGTTCGCTCGGATTTTTTTGGGACAGGGGAAACCAGTGGCCCTTATCAAGGCTGCCCATCACATCTGACGACATTCGTTGTCGAATAGCCAATTATTGCTTCGAGACCAGCTAACACCAGTGACCTGGTAAGACCCAATCGCGCACGGTTGAGCAAACGTGGGCTCTGGCGAATCCGAGAACGCTTGCTTTAAATAGGCTTTTCCGGCTCTTTCGCCGCCTTCCCTTTAACACATTATACGCCGCGTTGTTCGTTGCTTTTTTTTCCTGTCCACCCAGCAGCCAACCATCGGTCGCCATCGGCAGTGGCATCAGGGCAAGCGCAGCTTGTGAAGAAAAACGACCATCCGATAATCGCCGGTTGGGTATAAAAGGCCGGCCCACTGTCGCTTGGGCCTCATTTACGACATCCCAGGCCTCACCCCCTGTCCTGCTGGCCTTCAAACTATTTCGCTTACTTTGCAGCAGTTCACAGCCAAACGTTTATATATATATTACCCTCGCCAATTTTTTTGTAATGCCGCAAGTAGCCTGTCGTTACAGCATTGCGTACCGTTGGACATATTTTTAAAGCCCACTGTCTGTGCCTCGATTTCCGCGCCTGTACACGCTGAGCCGATAACACCGGTGCTTGAACCCAATACCACTTCTTTTATCGGTTATTTTTTTCCTCGCGCCGTTCCTTAACCCGGCTTTACCGTGCTCCACTTGTCGCGGCTACCTCATGCATTGGTCTCAACACACCCTGTCGTAATTTCGACCCAATTTCCAGTGGCCGTTCTGAGCGGCCCACACGAGTTTCCATTTTTTCCTTCAACACTAGCGATTAATTCCCCGGTCTTGGAAGTCACAACTAATGCTTGGTTTCGCACTAGGGTTGACACACTCGGCGCTTTATTAGGCGATTGCTGATCTTTTTAATTTCCGGCTACAGTTGGCACTAGTGCGGGACGTCTCTGTGAGCCCAATACCCCCAGCGCCGCCTTGACAGTTATAGTCACGCGTTTTACGGCACCTGATATTGGTGTGCGTTGTTGCTGTTAATTTTTTCATGCAGCTGCCGCTGTTGAAGACAGTTGCTGGTTCTCTAGAACTCCATCGCTGGCTGAGCATCACTGCCAGTCACAGGTTCTTGTGGTTTTATATTAATAACCGCCATCGACGTATACGTGCCCTAGCCTCCCTGAGCTTTCCTTTTAATTTTTTGTTCTATTTATTTTTGTCACTACATCCTATCACTTTGGTCTCATGACGCAGCAATCCTACTCTTCGGCCGCCGCCTCGCTGGTGGCGCGCACCTTGAAGGAAAATATATATTGCCCTCTTCCCGAGCCTGGTCAAAATGGCGCGGACATCAATCCGCTCTGCATCCTGTTGAACCGTGCCAACATCAAGCAAGCGTCGACCGATTTCCCCGAGTTTTGCCGGTCAGCGTCGCGTCTCCACTCCGCCCAGTCGTCGGCGGCCACTTCGCCACGGTTGCACTGCCAACAAGACTCGCAGCCTACCACCCCGTTAAACCAGAGCCCCGTATTAGGCCCGCGGGCCCATTTCTCGATAAGCCGCAATAGCGCTGAATCGCTGGACGATCTCGGTCATCAAGCGGCGACTTCTGCCCCGGGTAACGGCGGCCTTCACAAGTCGTCCAGCCACTCGGCCTCGACGGCGATGCTCCGGAAGCTGTCCCCGTTTTCCCTGGCAGCCAGCGACAAAGACAGCTCGTCCGCACCACTGCTGCGTATCATCACCACCGAGAACGTGGTCATATTCCGCGGGGGCAAGGACGAATCACGCGGCCGCGTCCTGCGCGGCACCGTCTGCCTGTCTCTGCACCACCCGCTCAAGACCAAGGGGATCCACCTCGCGTTCAAGGGCGTGGAAAAAGTGGACTGCTATGTGGATGGCAGCGCGTTTGCCCCTGTCGCAAAGCATGTGACTGAAACCCGAGACCTGGTCAGTCACAGCTGGACCTTTGTCCGTCCTCGGTCGGGTGAAACCACCGTCCTGCCCCCGGGTGCCTACGCCTGGCCCTTTGAGATCACGTTACCAGGCGACCTGCCCGAAAGCGTGAATGCGCCCCTGGGCCAAGTGGCCTACGTGCTGCGAGCGGAGATTGAGCGTCCCACCTTTTACTTCAATATTGTGGAAAAGAAGCGCATCATCGTGCAGCGCTACGCCATCCCCAACGAATCATTGTTGCTTGCAGACTCGATTTCGCCGCCGTGGTACACGGGGCACCACAAAGAATCCAATATCCACTACACGGTGCAAATTCCCAACGCCTCGTACTCCTTTGGCGAAATTATTCCCATCAATATCCGCCTCAAGAATAAGGTATGCGAAGAAACGGCAGCAATAGCATCCGCTGACGCCGCTGCCCCGGGCAGTGGGCCGCAGACCTTACCAACCCCCGATGTCAGTATGGAAAAGATGGGCCTGCTGCCAGTCGATGATGCCCATGGGGATGACGATGCGTGCGATGCAGAACCAGCTGGTGCCAAATGCTTCCTCCAACGGCTCGATTGCTATAATATCACGGCCACGATCAATGAATACAACTACTACCGCAACCCGGTGACAGACCAACACAAACGCATCGCTCGAATTACCAAGAAAACCAAGTTACCCGTGTCCCGTGAGGTTGCCGATACCGGCGTATTTGAAACCACGGCGTACCTGCAGGTACCCCAGCCGTCCTCTCTGGGTGAGTCCAAGGATATTATCCAAGACTGCGAAACCAAGCTGATGAAAATACGCCACAAGGTCAAGGTTGGTATCCAGGTTCAAAAGGGCGAGCTGCATGGCACCATCCTCGTGACGCTGCCTATTACCATTACGCCGGCCAGCCTTGACAACCTCTTGGCCGACCCACCCATATACCAAGAAAACGGCTGCTCGCAAGAGGGCGAACTGGTGGATGAATCGACGTTCTTGACCCCGGCAACATCGCCCTACCTATCAGCCACCACTTCTCCAGACTGGGTAGCGCTCCCTCCCCCGCCGTTTAGTGGCACCTCGGCCACTGCCCGAGGCAACCGTGGTTTGAATTTTGCCAGCGCGCCCGTGTCGCCCATGGGCTCACGCGAAAACTTGGTCTCCTTGGGCAAGGCGTCAGAGTTGACTAGCAATGCTACCCAACATCGCCATCACCATAGGGTGGTTTCGGGCACCTTGCGGCCTGCCAGCTTAGCCATGACACAAACTCCCAGCCATGGCTCCTCTGCACCCCGTTTGCAATACCCACACTACCAAACCCTCGATCTACCTCCCCCGTGCTACCCTGCTGCTGGCAAACCGAATTTGGGCTGGATATTGGGCGACGATGACACCATAAACACTCCTCCTTCGTACCACAGCAGTACTAGTAGCCACACGCCCTCTCCCTTGGCGCAATCAACGCCCAGCAGGCCGAGGCCTCCGACGGTGGATGCTGATAATGGTCGAAGCAGCGCCAGCAATGACAGCAACCATAGTGCTGGCTCCCAGGACTCACCTGACTATTTCTCCTACCCGCATCGCGATAGCAGCGATTCCAGCCATGCTAACATTGTAACATACTAATTCTGTAGGCTCGTGCTAGTTGGTAAGAGAGAAAGCGCCATCATTTAGGTGGTTTTTGCGCATCATGCAGGTTGATTATCTGATGTAAGGCCGTGTTGGCTGAAGAGCCCGTGAGTAGTGACAGGCTTAGAGCTTGGCAGAGGACCCAGGGTTATGGTTTCAACCAGAATAAATTTAGCCTCCTCCCACGCCCACACGCCTACTGGGTCAGAGTAGACGACCACGAACTTAGTGTGACCTCTTTTTTATTTGGCGGCCGTCAGCGTGTTTAAGTAAGATGGCGCTATCGGGGGCAAGTGCAAAAAATAGAGCATATTATAGCACAGAGGAGGGCATTGGTCCTGTTCCGCGACTACCGATAATACCGTAGCCACCATGGGCTACCAGGCAAAGAAGGCGTTCCATGGGATAGCACCAGGTGTATTTACACTAAACACCACTAGAATAATATCAGCTGGATAGATAAGGTCAGCGGCACCAAACGCCACTATTAATGCCCACCGCCCGTCGGCGCATAGTGAAGCAACTCTAGGCGGGCCCAAGAGAACAGATAAAAACATGAAATACGTTGGTCGAAAGGTAGAGGCACCATGTGCAATGTGTCATCGCGGTGGTACCAGTGAAACGCAACGGGTAGCCACCATTGGTTCGGGGCAAGTCGAGCACCACCAGGCTGCTTCATTAAGGTCTGGAATAGCCTCGCATACAGCCAGTGACGACACCGGAGCGCTGCATCCTTGGTAAGCGGCCATCCAAGAATAGATATACCTCGTTATTGGGTCTCGGGTGATTGTAAACGTAGGCCATGCTTACCAATACCGATGGCCGCGATGCGCAGTATCGAATCCATGACGATAGCCATCCGCCAATTTTCTTGGCTGATTCTATTTTATGGCACTGTTGCGGCCTGTTAAGCAGAGCTCTGCGCCACCTAGCTGCAAAAGTCAAGTTAGGTCCGTTGGCCTAGCCCTCATGTGGTTTCGTGCCGAGGAGTTGGCGGCCAGAGCCATGCATCGCTTTGTTTGCAAACAGCGCTATTCTCTTCACATGTCATAGTCTAGTTCGCAGTTGACCAAATGAAGCGAGGCCTCCATTCCTCATAAAGGCTGTCAGAGAGAGGCGCATTCGCAACGGAGCCGCACGCTCAAGGCATCTAAGAGACCTCACCAACGTGTGAGTGCGGATGCCAGCCGCATCTTCACCTGTCAGGCCCAGTGCCTACTTCGCGACCACCAAATGAAAGGCACCATGTGCTTTTGGTAGCGCTAGGGTGCCTAATAAAGATTGGCTGATGCTATTTAGGCAGCACTTATGACTGCGTCTAGGCTTATGGCGCATGTGCTCGCATTGGCATGCACCAGCAGCAAATTGTTCTGTTTTTAGTCACCAGTCATTAATCAGGGTGAACTACCGGGTCATGGCAGATCATTGGAGCACATACCGGTCAAACCATCCGCTGGGAAGTTCATAATCTGGTACACTTGCCGCATGCACGACCTCATCGTTGCACGCAAGCGTAATGGCAGCGTTTGAGAGTAGTTGGTGGGGCCAAGCGCGACGCTATGGCCAGTAATGGACCGAGGGTCCGTCATAGCGCTGGCCACAGGTGAATAAAAAGCCCCGTACCAACGGCAGGACTGCGGTGACTAGAAAGGCTTGCCGAAATCACCAACATCCCCGCCCCCTCCATTTGGTCATTTTAGGCCGATTTTCCCAAGGGCGCCGTATCTACGATGACCAGGCGGTCACAGTCATATGCTCCTTGGCATAGCTGCGTTAGGAGAATGGGAGAGAGCTTCAATGTCGTGCAAAAAAGGTTTTGTGTCATGAGAAATGCAAAGATATACGAGGATAGAAGGGACGGTCCATTGGTACAGTAATATACTGATCAGGCCAGCAATGTAGCAGTGTTTCTCTCTCAGCTGCTCCTCTTTGAGCAAAGGAAAAGGATTTCTCAACGGCATTGCAGCCCCTCGTGGTAGTCAAAGGAGATAAGGTCGACATGGTAGGTGCTTGCACGCTCGTTAAGCCATAGCGCTTCGTGGCAACGCTCCCAAGACGGCGTTGAACCAGTAAACGATCAGAGTACCCCTCGCTAGGCGTGGGATTATTGACAAAAGTA
This sequence comes from Dimargaris xerosporica, assembly GCA_027576955.1. NCBI lineage: Eukaryota > Fungi > Kickxellomycota > Dimargaritomycetes > Dimargaritales > Dimargaritaceae > Dimargaris > Dimargaris xerosporica. The sequence goes on from JANBQA010000222.1 coordinate 8,767, forward strand.
TTAGCAATTCCCATTTTTCGGTTTCTTTGCCGCCAACAGTGTATAAAAGGAACCAGAAAGGTGCGACCACCTTGAACACCTATGCCACCAGACCGAGTAAAACTACCAGCGTCGGCGCGAGTCTGTCCTAATTACGGTCCTCGGGAGAGGTTTTCCATGCTTTCCACTACCTCTATATATCTTTTACGCTCGATATCACTGCTCAGCACAAAAAATTACGCTCATTGACCACCTAGCATTGCTTTTTGTTTTTTCCGTTAACTGTTTTTTTTATCTATATATTTTATATTGATAGGTCCACTGCGCGCCCCAAATCCAAGGTCCTGGGAAGCATTGCCACGTTTGGTCGTTGGGCTGCTTTGAAGCCTGGACGCTGTATTTTGTCTCTATTAGCCCCTCACTGGAATTTCGTCTCCGTCGACCAGCACGTTGGAAACAACGATGGCACTCTTACGCCGCAACTCTCTGTTCGACGGGAGCGCCGCTAGCCTCACCATTGACCTTCTGCAAGAGCCCCTGATCATGCGTGGGTCCAAACGGACCAGTCCCGGATGCGTTCTACGCGGCTATGTGCGCTTCAACCCCACCGAAAGCATGCGTCTGCGGGCCCTGCTGCTGTGCTTCAAGGGTGTGGAAAAATTGAACGCCGTCTCTGCCAGTAAGTGATGGAAAACCGAAACGCTGCTGGCTTAAACCATGCATCGGGCTGATCGACCAGAAAAGGTTACAGCAATGGCCGGGCGCTACAAGTCGGGGATATGCTCAAGGATTATCTGTGCTGCACTTTTTCGTTGTTTTTGCAGCAAAGAAGCTGTTGTCGTTTATGGTCTCTGCCCGAAAGGTCATCCGGAAGACTGACTGATGAAAATGGTGTAACGTAAACTTGATCTGTGGGAACTGTTTTCAGCCACCGAAATTGTGTCGCAGCGCATCGTCTTTAGTCATACTTGGCACTTTTTGCCGTTGTCCGCTTCGTACCATGTCATGGCCGCTGGCTCGTATTCTTACTACTTTGAGGTGATGTTGCCGGGCCAGCTGCCAGAGACGGTGTCCGTGGGGCAAGCGCAAATCACCTACACCTTGTCGGCGCTCGCCATACGACCCACATTTCGCAAGGACGTCATCGTTAGCCGCAAGGTGACGCTGCAGCGGTACGTGTTACCCGACGCACTGTACCAAACAGATTCATTGGTCAACCACGGATGCTTGGGGGAAAGTGCCCTGTATCGACTACGCGTTCCAGAGCGCCGCCTAGGCATGGGAGATAATTTGGCTATCAGCATCCACATCAAGTACTTGACCGACTACTTTGTCTCCAAGGTGTGGGTGGTGCTGATGGAGAATGTAACCTATATGGATAACGTGGTGGCTCCGCCGCCTGAGACAGACTACATCTTCGTACCGGGCCACACCTCATCGTCATCGTCCTCGCCCACCCATTGCCAAAGCGAGGATGGCGCTGCTGCGGAGGTTACACCTGATCTTTCGCCTGCATCGTCCCGGTCGCAGTCGCCAGCACTGACTTCCATCCCCACGACTGCTCGCCGCTTCGCTCGCCGTGTTACCACAAGCCATACGGTCAAGGAAGTGGTGGACACCAAGTTTCCCGACGCCTTTGGGTGCCCCCCACAGCTCAAAAAGAGTTATATTCTACGCATCCCCAAGGAGGGTATCCACTACGATGTTGAAACGGCCAATGTGGAAGTTCGTCACCGAATTCGCATGGTCTTTCAAATGCGGAACCGCGGCAACCTGCAGGGTCACGTTGCGCTGAGCTTCTCGGTCAAGTTGTTGCCCAGCCGGACCCTGGAAATGATGGAACAGCCCCCACAATACGGCCAGTTTGCATCCATCCCCATGCTGCCGTGTGATAACGGCGCACTGGGCGACTGCCCGCCCTATGTGTCCCCCAGTGCCAGCAGCTTTTCGCTCCCTGATTACAGCAGTATGGATATCAGCGCCCATTAGTGTCTCTCGTGGATTACCAACGGCATCGCTCGCAGGGTTGCCACCCATGCAACTTGTGACTGGGTCGATTTTATTAGTTCCTGCAAGCCAATGTAGTGCAACGTGTATATTTTTCTCGATTGTGTACCTTGCATCATTTAGTAAAAGTAGGATACTCTCGTTCGAATTAGAAGTTGCCATCGCTGCGCATCGCAAGGTGCATAGTGTCCGCAGCAGGCATGGCCTGAGTTTTAGTCCTACCCTATTACTATTATTATTTTTAATTTATGTCTCTCCGGCTCTTTCAGCGGGGGCCGGTATACATGCGACGTATGAATCAGTCTGTATAGCCGAGTAACCAATGAAAAATAAAATAATTAGAGGTATTATCATGGTACTAGAAGCAATTTGAGGTGTACAAGCTGAATGATAATATCACCAATTGGCCTATTGGTTCAATGAGCACTCGCGCTTGCGGCACGTCCCACAACCAGCGATCAAGCGCAAATCCTTTCGTTAAGGGGGGGCTTGTTTTGGCGGTCACCACGTGTTCCACTAATGAAATTCCCTTCATTAAAACCAGTCCTCCGCCAGCAAGCCAACGCGCGACCACTAGAACCAATGGAGGATGCTTGTCATTTTTATTGAGCTAGTGGTGTGACTGCATTGTTGGTTTGGCCTGGTGAAGCGGGCACGCCTCGTTTGTGGACTTAGAGTGAAGTATTTCTCATTAGAGCGGCTGCTTCGAGTGGGATGATACCTGCCCATTGGAGTTGGAATCAGCCTTCAGTTCAGCAGCCGTGTTACATGAAATCACATTTCCCTCTTCCTTTCAAACAATAGTAATTAATAAAATAAAAAACATCCTACATCGAGAAGCTATGGGTTATCACAACTCTTAATTAGAATGGGCTTGATTAGACTCTCGGAAAGGAAGACGATGAAGCACAATCTCCCTGTGAGGCACTGTCGCGCTTGCAAAACCTATTAGTCACATGATGGACTGACTCCTCATGAACGATAGGCTCCAAAAAATGAAGCTCTCATACGTTGTTCTTAGACCTATGTCCGCGTGGCACCGTTCCTCCACACCAGTTATTGCTTTTTTTTTTTCGCTGTGCATGCACTGCTCAACGTTGCATCCAATGCCCTTGCCGTCCTAGTTTAAAGACGCTGCTCGCAGTGTCAACATTGGGCCATCCTTATTCTCCCACCATTTTCACCAGTATTACACACTGTGGACGGCGCACATTGTCACCCATGGCCAACGCGATCCGGCGTTCACGGCGTCTCGCCACAAAGCAGGAACCAGTACGTCCACCTGGTGCCGACCCGAACACTACGACCACACCGCTGGCTGGAGCAGCTATCAGCGTGCCAAAGAACCAACCTCAGCCACCCGACCCAGCCCATTCGCTTACCATGGGTGGGTCTGAGCAGGACTTTGACACTGCATCACAGATCTCCACCAGTTCCCCACCGACCAAAAAACGCCGACGCCAAGCCAAGCGTAAATACACTGTAGCACCCCCAAAAACCTGGGACGAATTGGTGGCCCAGCACCAACAGGCCGAGCAGGCTATAGACCTGTCACAGTACCCCATGGCTTACTTTTGCCGCGGCCGTAGCCATGGGTTGCCCATGAAATCCACCGTCGAGCGGGCCTGGGAACTGTACCGCCAGAAACAGGCCGAAACTGCTGGAGAAGCAGACTCTGTCGAGCCACCTTTACCCTTGCAAGCAGAGGCTCCAGAGGAAGTCGTAGGGCTAATCGACGGTGCCGAGGGTGACGAACAGGACCATACAGAGACACCATCCTTGTCTCCAAAGGTGGAAGACGGCAAGCCAAGCAAGAGGGACGGTGATGATGATGACGACAAGAAAGAGCCCTTGGCCGAAGATGACCAAATGTATGCCACCAATCGCCACGCTCCCCAGGTCAAGATTGTCAATGGCAAGATAGCTGTTAACGAGGAAAGCACCGTGATCGGTCGAGGCGAAATCAACGCCGAAGAGACGGCCGCTGCTCACCAATCGATGGAAGTCGTTGACGAAGGCCGAACGTCTCGATACATCAACTGCATGACCTATGTGAACAAGAAGCGGGAAAAGTTGGTGCGTTGGTCCATGGACGATACCGTCCAGTTTTACGAGCTGCTCGCAAGGTACGGGACTGATTTTAATATGATGGCCGAAGGGTTCAATGGCAAACGAACTCGAGGGCAATGTAAGAATAAGTTTAAACGCGAGGAAATGATCCGACCGTGGTTGATCACTCGTGCCTTGCTCAACAAGCCCGTTCGCGCAGCCGAGTTGGCATCGGCACCTGGCACCCCCAAACCATCTGAGATGGAGGCCAAATCGGTGCCAGCTGACGCTGCAATAGTGACCGATTCCAGACCGCTAGCGTCCAATCCGACCACTCCGGTGCTGCCGCCAGCTGATAACCCAGATGTATCGGAAGCGATGGAAGGCGTCATAGCTGAGTGACGCAGTTGCGGCCAAGGGCAGCGGATCTATGAGCTGCGCCATTGCCATCGTCAACGCTACGCCTGGGCCCTGCTGCGAAAGGTGCGGTCGAAGCTGACAGGGCTTGGCTCACTTCACCAAACATATATTTTGCGGTTGCACGGGGCGCGCTAGCGCTGATGCAAAATGGCCATAATTTCCACTTCGAATGCGTGCTGGTTTCCTCGTGCTTTGGCATTGACCACAACTATGGTTACATCAACACCCTTTGATTACTTTCTTTCCCTACCACGCCTCATTTGTAGTATAGTGTAATGTTCACAGTTGTCGGTTTAATAAATATTGGGGCCACGGCAAGTCTTACTGGCCCACAATTAATTCCTCCGAAATTACGTTTTATTTTAAGCCCAAGGCAAACGTGCAATACGAAGTCGAGGCCTACTTCTTCTTGCCCGCCTTCTTCTTAATAGTTTCATCACCCACAAAGATACCCTTTTGGTTGTACGGTTCAGGCTTTCTCTTGGCCCGGATGTTCGCAGCAAACAGACGCAGCTGTTCCCAGTTGCTTCCTTTGAGGACGATTCGGGTCGGGTTAGGAGTGGTCGCACTGATGCCTTTGGGTACCTCCATATCGATAGCATGAGAGTAGCCCACCTTGAGTGACAGGACATCCAGGGACGGGTTAGCCTTGGATTTTTCGATGGTGGCGCGGTACCCAACCCCGACCAATCGCAGGGGCACCGTGAACCCTTCAGACACTCCGTTGATCAGGTTCTGAATGATGGTGCGGGTGGTGCCCCACATAGCTCGCTGTTGTTTGTTCATTGGGTCTTGGACTGTCACGGTCATTCGCCGGCGGTTCATGGCCTTGTCGTCCTCGGTGAGCGGGCAATCGGCCACGGTCACAAAGCTTTGCAACGGAAAGTATTCCTCACCCAGGGGGCCCTTGACACGAAAAGTGCTAGTGTTTTGGAAACGCGGGTCTTCATGCGTAAATGGCTTGGGATCATGGGTCACCTCGACCCCTGTAGGCACCGACAGTGGACGCCGGCCAATATACGAATAGACCGCCCCGCCGCATGTGCTAAATAGTCGACCAGATGGTCGCTGAATGTCAGACAGCTGCTGGATCGGGAACCGCTGGCAAGGCACTGGCATGCTTGCCATGGAAGCAACGACCGTGCGGCCAGACATGGAAAACATCCTGGTGACGGCGTATATATAAGTGCGTCTGTATGCGGTGGCTGCTTTGAAGGCCGTCAGTAAGGATTGATGGCGAACGACGGAAACGCAATGGCTAGTTGGTAAACTGGGCTAAAAGTCCAAGACAATGCCTCTATTCAATGGTTTGAATCAATACAATCATACGCCACGAAACTGATCCGTCCGCTCACCACCAACCATGGCCCAAAAGACCGGAGTTGCTCGTAGCCCGACGGTCTGAGGTACAGCTTGGAACGATGGGATACAGCACCAATTTTTTTGCCACCTCTCAGCGAACTACATATTGACAATCGCACCAATCCTTCAACACGTGAGATGCTCGAGCGTTTTTCTCTACATCAACACCTCCCCAATTGCCGTTAACCGTTGACGAAGCGAAAAGGACATCTCGCAAAGTGGCCGGATGGCACACACACGAGGTTACCCGCACCCAGCGAAAAAGTACGGTGGCAGTGGCGCACTCACCCGAGCTGTGTACTATTATTATCTATCGTTTAGTGTCGTTGCTGTTTTATTTCGCTACCTGTACTTTACGCCCACGGTCACCCATCGTTGGCATAGGTGCACGTTGCCATCGCCACCCTCTTTGGGCACACACACTATTGCGACTATGTGCAAGCACATTCTCAACGCCCAGGTGTCTATTCGCGCCCAGTGCTGCAAAAAGTGGTTCGACTGCGCCGAGTGCCACGCCGAGAAGAGTGACCACGCTCTGCGCAAAACCAACGAGATGGTGTTTGCCTGCAAAAAATGCAAAAAGGTGTTTCGCAAGGATACCACCGACTATGACGAGTCGGACGAATACTGCCCGCACTGCGATAACCACTACGTTATCGACGCTAAAATTCCCCAAATGGCGCTTGGTGTCGAAGGCGGTGACCCTCGGCTTGATAGCAAATTTCTCAAGGACGAACGAACAAAACATTTCCAAGACCCTGACAGGTCCATTTTTACCAACCAGGGCTTTGACCATCGCCTCGGGTAGCTAGCCAACTCACACCAAGCATTTTATTTTCATCTGGTGGCCCAGCTTAACAGCCATACCCCGGTGCTGGGTTCACGACACACAATAAACACCTCACAGCGATGCATTTATCTTAAGCGGGGCCGCGTCTTGCACGGCGCTCTCAACAACGCAAGGGGACCCAAAGTTGGAGCAGAAGAGGTTTATGGGTTGGAATGGAAGTATGCTAAAGGTAAACGGCATTTGCTATGACCCCACTTGCGTTGCGGGTGCTTTACCGATTGGCCACTACCGCTCAAAGAAGTATAGAAAGAGAGAATGAGAGCGAGGGCCTTGAGGCTAACAGTGCCCACATCCACATAAACAATGGTGATGGTGGTCCAGCTGTCCTCTGGCATTGTACAGAGAGTTGAAAAATACTGAATAGAAAGGCTATGTACACACCATTGATTCCACACATACAGGGCGTCAACATTATTCTAATCAAGTTTGCTTGTATCAATAAATAGATGTGTATGAATTGTTGGCTTGAGAATATGCTGAACAGCTAATGCACGGGTTGAAGGCCAGCGCTCACCTACAAATATCCGCTACGTTGGTGGTGGCGAGAACTCGGTGGGATTTCGGCTGGGCCCAGGCGCACCGGGTCGATGGCCAAATGTGCTCTGCGCATCACGTGACAATCGCCTCCAGGGAGAACGCAGCGCGCGTGGCAAGGCATCGACTAGCGTCGTCGCCGTTCCGGGTGAACCAGGGGTTGGGTCCAAGGCGGGCGACGATTGGCTGCCGCGGCGACTGGACTGCCGGCGAAACAGATGAAAGGGCGACGATGCCTTGGGAGAAGGATGGGACTCTGCTGCAGGTGGTAGGACAGCCTCCGTTGGTCCAGTGGCGGGGGAAGGCGCTTGCGCTGGGTTTGCCACCGATGGCACATCATCAGTAGTAGCTGTCAGCGGAGTGTTCAGATGGCTGGGGTCTATTTCTTCAAAGGAATTCGCCCGAATATAGTCAGCCGATGGAGATCGCACGATTGAGTCGGATGGCATAGGCGGCAGCGCTGACTGGCCCGCTGCATTAAGGACCTCGGTGGGCGAAAACACCACTTGGCTGTGGGGTCGATTGGCGAGATGGTAGGTGGCGGAGAGTGTGGGGCGCAGTGGCCGATCCGGTTTGGCGCGTTTGGTGGAAAATATGACGTTTGCCCCGCGGCCCACCGAACTGTAAATCGTCTTGGCCGACCGGGCCGACGGACGCTTCTTTGGTGAACCAGGCAAGGTCGTGCCCGGGGGCGGTGCAATGTGCGACTGGGGCTGAACGCTTGGCCGCATGCGCAGCTTGACCGAATTAGCCGGTGATATCGACTGGGTGCTGTGGTAAAGGTAGTCTGTGAGTGCACGACGCACATTGGGCGGCCCGTTTAGCTGGTCCCGGGTGCCACGTCCCCGCCGGATACGGCTGAGATGGCCCGTGGGCACGGTGGTGTCAGTGGGAGAAGACACAGCCCGGGATAGCTTCTGCGCCAGGTGAGAGGACGACAAGCTGTCGGTTTCCAAAACGTATTCCGCTGACATGGGTCGGGAACTGTCGGGGTCGGTATTGGCGGCCAGCTGGGCCTTGGTGGAAGCAAAAGGGGTCACTCGGGTGCCAGTAATCATAGCCAGCGGTACAAAGGTGGGAAATGGCGCCACAAAGTTCTCGTGGTGCACGATCAGGAACTCCACCACCTTTTGGGACCGCTTGTATTCTTCTGGGGACAGGGTGTGCATTGGGTGCACCAGCAGTCCTGGCTGGAAGATTGCGGCGAGGTTGGGGCCATCCATCAGGGTCTTTTCAGCAAACCGCGAAAAGTAGCCCAGGAACGAGACAACGTAGAGCAGCACGGCGCGCTCAGCCTCGGGTAAGCAGTCGATCTGCATGCGAAATTCCGATATCTGTTCGGCCAGGGGAACATCTGGCAGCACTTCCAGCACTTCCCTAAAGTTGTAGTAGCAGCGCACGGGGATCACGGGCTCGGGCAGGAGCGTAAGATACCGGCGAAAGATCGAAGCCACGTCGTGAACCGTGTACCGAGACCAGTCGACGGTGGCGCCATAGTCGGGCCCATCGTCAAACACTGCCTGAAGGTTTTCAATGCGCTTGACTGAGCCGCTGATACGAAACAGGCCACGTGTCTCGGTGCCTAGAGCCCCGCACCCGACCAAACCAAGAGCCCTCCTCTCACCAAAGGATTAGAGATTGGCTAGAATGTGGTGGCCACGCCAATCCAGCAAGCCAGCTGGGTCATGAAAGCCTAAGACAGTAATGAGGTCCGCCCCTAGATAAGACTGGTAAGCGAAAGTGATGGCAGTGGTGGTGGGGAGAATGAGACTATAGATGGGCCATGTTTGCCTACCTTTTTCACTCAGGTGCTGAGCGCACAGTACGAGCAACAGTGGCAAGGTTACTTTGGCTCGATCGCCAAAGCGCAAGTCCACTTGGGCGCCAGCGTACTGGATGGAGTCGCTCAACGGCACACTAAAGACCGTGGTGGGGGAATCTAGAGGCCCAAATATAACCAGTTGCAGGCCCAAGTCAGCCAAGGCAAGAAAAAATTTTGTGAGCAACTGGCTCATACATCGGAGCAACGTTGGGTCAGGATCGCCATTGCTGCGGTCAGGACTAGGGTGCCCAGCATTCGGCCATAACCAAGCTGCTGCAACGTGAGGCGAAGCACTGCTCACAAGGATGATGCTGGATAGGGCACTCGTGCTCGTGGCAGTTGTGGGCAGGGCAGAAGGTGAAGGAGACGCCTGCTGTCACCTGCAGACGATCCAAACAAACCACTGCCGCCACTGCAAGGTCACGTTATGTTTCAAAGCCAAGGACGCTCGATAGCGCCTGGCCAGTTTCCCGGGACGGCATAGTGGGGTTTGGGTGGATGGACTTACCGTAGGGCTGTGAATCGCTTACGGTGCGCGATACCTTGGGCTTAAGCTTGACGCGAATAGCGGCCACCAGCTTTTTGAGGGGCGATATCTTCTGGGAGGCCATGGCGGCGGGGCCCCCGGGCGCAGCAAACGGCGATGAGTTGGGCAGGGTGTGAAAAGAAGAGCCAAGGGGCTGAATACTACTGGAAGGTCGGGAGGCAAGGCTGATAGACGGCATGGTGCTGGGCCCGGAACAAAAAAATAAACTAGCAAGGCACGCCGTGACGAGCGCGGTCCGCAGCGTGTTGCTATAGCGGTCGAGGAGATACTGCACTGCAAAAGACAGGCCAAGACTGAAAAGGAGAACTGGCGCACAAAAGCATCCACACGGGAGGAATGACCAAGCGTCGGGGCCAAGCGAGAAAGGTCGTGCGGCACAATGCGTGGGGGGAAGGCGTCCAGTCTTGGTGCCAATTTCACCAACTTTCGCGCAGCCAGGGAGCAAGCAAGAAAAAAACCGCTGGGGGCGTTGTTGCAACCCACCAGCGTGCCAGGGTGTGGAACTGCCCGTGGGCAAACAAAGGCGTAGGCGAATAAAGACCTAGTCGAACCTGCTGAACAGCTGGTCGCGGGAATGACGGCTGTGCGTATGTTCGAGCAAAATGCCGAAAATACAACAAAAAATGGCAGGCACGGGCGCGGTGTTTGTTGGCCAGCGGCGACGGCAGTCCGTGAGGCAATGCGAGCAGGCCAGAGCGGGCAAGTGGAGGCGTTTTCGAAAAAAAAAGGAATAGCTAAGCTCTGGGCCCGCTGTTGCGTATAGGTCGTTGCAACAAAAAAAACACTGGGTGTATGCACTTGGCGTTGGTGCCCGAAACGTGCGCCCAAAGCGTCGCACGGTAACGCCGAGCAAAATAGAGAAAAAAATGTCGGTGGACTGCCACGAACAAAAGAAGCGGAAGGTGGTACAGAGCATTTGAAGCTGGTCCACTCGTAGCGTTGACTGCTCCCAGTCCGCTAACAACACTTTGCCAATCGCACTCCCGAAAAAAAAACCTCCCGAGATGCTTAGGTCCCCAGTTTTTATTATTTTCTGCGCGCAGCCCAGTGAACCCAAATGGCCCCTCCAGCGCAACCCCCGATTAGTCAGAGTGCGAGAGAGGCCGCTTGAAATAGAAGCTGGCGACAGGGGAGCAAGAAAAAAGGGGAAGGGAAGAAAGCTACGGTCGTGGCAGGCCAGCGAAAGCAATGCCACTGCAGCCCGTCGTATCCATGGCAAGGAGTGCATCGTGAGCAGCGCACCCTGGCCCTTTGCTGCCATACGGGAGGCCTTGTGTCCAAGGGTAATAGAGCAGAGCACTTGTAGGAAAAAAGGCTATATACCAACATGGTACAAGCGGGCATCAGTTGACAAAGTGCGCATGTACACCAGCATCCAAAGGCGGCCACGGTTCCTGATGCGCCGCCAGTAAACCCTGACTAACCACCCAGGATGATGGAGAACGAGTGTGGCAAGGGATGGGGCATATGGCCTATGGTTGGCATTGATTCCTAAGGCCCGATCGGGCCTCTTGGCGAACAAATGTCAGAAAAAGGGACGGCCAATTGAGCGCCAGACTTCCGCACCACTACCTGAGTGGGCTGCCAAGGGCACAGCCTGCCACGCTAGAGCTCGGGTCCTCCTGTTATCCGCTACCCCGTGCATCTAATGTATCAAGGAGGAAAGATAAATCCCTGCCAATGCTGGTGAGCTCATGGGCTTCTTTCACGCCCAGCAAAAATGGATCAAAGACACCTGTCCAGTCCACCTCTGATGAAAGCTGGCCTTTGCCTTGGAGCCCAGCTTACCAGCCATACTTTTTGTTGCTACGTATCTCAAACTACATGGCTGCACGATAAACACACGCACACGTCAAAATCGAGCGAAACTGCACCGCATGGTCCAATCACAAGGCAAGGGATCCCACCGATCCCACCAGCACTTACAGGTTGGCTATGTATATCTAGGGACCACCATACCATAACATGTGCAAAAAAACACTCTCCTATCTTCACTGCCCCCTTATAAAAGAATTGACATCCCTCAGACACCTACAAGTCTTGGCTTGCCTGGAAAACAATAGTAGTAGTGGGGTGGGGCGCTTGAGACCATAGTTGAAGTGGAAGCAAACCAGGCATGCATAAGCGCAGAGTGAGAAAACTGTTGCTATCGCCAGCCAACTAATCAACCATTAAGAATGACAAGGAAAAAGTATACTGCTTTACTTTTAAGAATAACTTGGTGGCTGTTTGTTGCTCTGGATGCTGTGCTAAACTACAGTCGCCCAAGCAACGCAATTGATGAGGCTGGATACGGCTGGGGATCTGGTCAGCGGCTTCGCGCTTGG
>JANBQA010000223.1:0-20610 GCA_027576955.1 Dimargaris xerosporica
TGATGATGGGTTTGGTGGCAACAGCCCCAATGGTCACCCACTCCATTTTATGGAGCAGGCTGTGTACTTCGCCACCACGCAGTGTGCTTCCTTGCTCTCTCTTTCTGCACCAATGCCTCATGCGCAATGGCAGCTGAAGCCAGTGGGCCATTTCCAATAACAAAGTGTATCACACTGCCATGCGTCATGTGCAGACATGACCAGGTCCTACTGTGGCATGAGGTACCTCCATTGGTGATTTTGTGTGCTGCACTTTTTTGTGTTGAGTGAAAAATTGCTATTGCAATGGTAGAATGTTGTGCCAGTAGATAAGGATCCGTCAATGGTAACACAGTAGCAAGTTCAGGGAACAGCCACTGGTGTCCACTGCTGCCATCAGCCTATCAATAACAGATATGCGCCCCATCGCCAGCCTGTTGGGTGGGTCTTTCTCATCTTCCTGGCACTGTGTAAGCCAGAGGCGAGCAATAGACGCCTGTGACCAAGTGCCTCTGCAGCATCAGCACAAGCAGCACTCTCCTAGTCTTTTGTGCAACCTACTGTTCAATCAAGCCACCTACCACAACCAGCGAGATGCAGCACTGAGTATGCAGTTGGCAGACTGTCTCTTAGAGGTTGTTGGTGGCCAGCCAGTGATATGACTGTGTGGTGCAACTGTTGCATGCTTTTTGACCATAGGCCGTGTGTCTGCCACCATCCAAATACAGTGGCCTTGGGCTTAGCCTCTGCCCATTGGCAAGTGTATATAAAGTGAGAGAAAAGACTTCATGGTCGCTTCACTGCCATCTTGAGCATCACTGATTGTTAGGCACTGCTGTCAATTTATGACGGCCTTACTCCATCCCTGTCATGCTATTGGTGACCCACTGCTTTGATTGCCTTGAGTTTACTGCGCCCACGAAAAACCCAGCCTGGCTTAGTATTTCTTCACCATGAAAATCCGCTGCCTGCTTGTGTGTCTTGTGGTGGGAGCTGCTGGCACCATGGCATCTTACATTACTTTGCCAAAGCCAGACACGCCAACAAAAATACTGCTCCCTGGTCAACCTGGCTATATTAAATTTGCCAACACGGCCATCACAGATCATACCCCGTCCAAGATACTGCCACCCATCAAGCCGCAGTCAACAAAGCCTGCTGGAAAGGAATAGGTAATGGCCCCTGGCAATGAGCATCGGGTGGATCTGCTAACAGCAGTGCCAAGGCTCTACAGCATTTATCGCTTCAGTTTCCACTATAACCATACATTCGCTGCAGGGGCCATGCATTGCCAAAGGTCCCTTGCTTGCCCCCTGCGCACCAAAAATAAAGGATACACTGGGCGTAACTGCATACCCAAGCAGTAGTGCAGCACTCATCATGCTACGGGCGGTTAAAAGGCTTGGTGTTTGCCAGTGGAGGGTGACTACAAGCATGCATATAAAGCATGCTTAAAATCAACAGCCAAGCCATGGCATTCAATGAGGCCCTTGCCTAAATGCTGATCACCAAATGCATTGATGCTGTTGTTTTTACCTCTTTTGAAACCGTTACCCCATCAAAAAACTTCACTTTAATAGCACCTGTCATCCATTTGAGCTACCATGTGGCTTTCTTTAGGCGATGAATATAATAACTGACTGTAAATAGCAAATTAGCTCAGTTTTATTGTTGAAAACTATGGCAAGGCTTATTATATCCCTTCTCATTGGTAAACATAAAGGTCATGTTGCCAATTTTAATACCACTCTACCCTTTATCTGCCTCTGCTATAGGCTACAAAGAAGCAATCTACTTTATTCACGAAGTTTCTAGTTTATTGTCATTCAATGGCGCAAGAACACATACTTTTACTCATGCTCAAACTTTGAAACCATACCAACCCAGTGGCCTTTAAAATAACGGCCACAAATTATCCTCTGCATCCATTTCATAATACAAGGGTAAATGGGTAAGGGTTGGTAAAGAAACCGATGCTAACCTAGGGTGATGGTGGTTTCGTCTGGCCCTTGATCTCCGTGAGCTTTGAAATTAATTTGGCACAAACCTCCCTAGTATTTTGGTCCGTTGGCTCAATACCTGTCAGCTGCTTGATGATCTCCTTTTGCCCCGGCTCCTTTAGCTGCGCTTTCATGTCAGTTTCGCATTTTTCTTGTGTGGGGATGTCCATTTTGGCAACGACGTCCGGGAGTACTTGAGCATGGGCTGCTCCTACAATCAAAGCGAGGAAGCAGGCGACCAGTGTGACCTTCATGACCTCGAGAATAGTGGGACAAGCGCAGGTTTGATGGTGTGCTAAAATTCCAATGATGCTGGTGCAAATACAAGATGATGACTTTGGCAAGGTACAAAGTGAATTTAGTGCCAGTGTTGATGAGAAATTCCAGTGCTCTCGCTGTCCTATTTATATGTGTCCAGCAACTGTTGGTTACAGCTTTGCCTGACATCAGCAGGTCAAGGTCAGAGTGCAGCAGTAGGGCAGAGTATCACACCGCTAACCGTGGCATGTTGCACATTGAGTAGTTGGTAGACAAATCAAGAGGATGCGGCCCTTTCCTTGTTACCTGTTACCATGCCCAATCAGCTCCTTTGCCAAGGGTGAGCGAGGAGGAGATATGCAGTGCTAACATAATGTGAGCCATTTTGTTTAGAGTGTAGCCGCTTGTCAGGCACGTAAAAGGCCCGCCCTACCCAGGGAAAACAATGGTTGCGGGCCAGCTTTATTATTGCCCATCTACCTTCGTTGCTTGGAATGAGGCCACCTAGTGGCTATCACAATGTTTCCTCGCGGGCACTCTACTATGGCTTTAAACAAAAGCTGACATTTATTGGACCAAGCGGGCCCCATCCCAAGTACATTCAAGTCTTTTTGCTGCTTAGTGAAGGTCCGATGGTTCTATATCCCCCCACGAGCATCTATTCGTACAAACGCACACTGTATGCGCAGTATAGCCGATCCCTCCCCCAACCCAACTCTACTCCCACAATGGTTGACCTTGAATCACTCGTAAAGCAATGCACTAACGGTGACTGCCAAGAACGGTGCAACAAAGAATATTACCAACAAACAGAAAGATCGACTTATTGGATTGGGATGGGCAACAGTGCAACAACCCACTTTATTTTATTGAATCTTTACATTGGCCCCACGTACTTTGGACTGGCGACACCTTGGTCTATTCGCTGTATGGCACATTTGGTTCCAAAGGCGTGAAGCAAAGATGATATTCTCTAATCTACTTGGTCAACGAGTGCCCGGCACCACGGCGCTACGATGGGTACATATTTTCAGTGCAGGAGACCCCATGGCAGCTGACATTAGCATCCATCCCCTTCTCTAAACCGATCATCTTTTACCCATACCCAGCCAGCTCTCTACTTCTATCCACTCGAGCTTTACCACCGCTGTGCCCAAACAACAATCTATGGGAGACTGCGGCGCACCAAAGCGAGCTCGTTGTAAAAAATACTCTGGAGTGTTCACGGGTGCACTTTAGCTGAACCGCCGGTGTCATGATCTGAGGGATCACCAGCCAACTAAAACACCTTTTGCTGTTTCAACTCGCTGCATGCTTCACCAAGTTACCTTTATAACAGATAGCTGCCAACAATGCAAGGAGGGTGCCAAGGTAAAATTAAAAAACCATTAAACGTACAAGAAGCGCTAAATACACTACAAACTGCCGTAGTACTTGACCACTGACAGCCTTTGAGCTCACGAAAGCTCAATAATCAACGGATTTCATGATAAACGAACGAAAACGCAGCATCGCGTAAGTTTGGCTATCGGGCAGGGGATATGACGAACCAAGAGGTTACCAACGCTAGCATTGTCATGCAAACTACGCTGATTGAGCACGCCGTACAAGCGCAGCTCACAGTCCTCATACCAGAATAAGCAGATATGCTCTAAAGCATTCAAACAGCCGGCACACGAGAGATGTGAGCAAACTGGGGTAGGAAGCCAAGGGGGATGTTATCAGAGTCATCGCTAACGCTGGAGATGGGGGTTAAAGAGTCATCGTGATCATATTCTACCAGAAAGTCGCCAATCCATTTTCCATGCACACATATACCAAAAGTGCGAGTTAGCCATTAGCATTAGTTAAAGCGCCCTGTCGTGTTAAAAAGAATGACAGCAAAAAATAGATTGGTCATGTGGGTAGAAATCTATACCAAGTCATGGCCAAGAGCACAGGCTGCAATATCCTCTTGCATTGCATCTAAACCTCAGACCGTGTGTGACCATGGCATGAGTTCAAGTTGCTCACCAAAGGAAGGCTAGTGCTGCTTACCATGAAAGATGGCGTGCTTGGAGGCGTAGTAACTAGGGTCGTAAAAGGACTTGGGACGACGGTCCGACACCTCGGCCCATTTCAACTGCTCACAAGGCATGGCCATGGTGCCAATGCAGGAATGGCGCCAGGAGGCCGCCGGCAATGCGGGTACTGAGCTGACCATTCGGGTAAAGTGAGTTTGTCGCGTCGGTTGTGGGCCAACACGAGGTAGCGTGCGGGCACGAGTGAGGGTGACGGCGTGTCCAGGTGCCTGGATTGGGCGAATGGCGGTAATTTCGGACTGATCAGTGCTGGGCCAGGCCAAGTGGTGACCATTCCCGCTAGGATCACCTCGACCATCGTTCAGAGCGTTGCCAAGCCCAGCCGTTTGGTCGGTCGTGCACGAGGAATTTACCGCCAACGGTGCCACTGACCGCGGCTGCTGGCTTTGGGCAAGAAAGATTAGAGGAACATCGTCGTCGCTGGGCGGGTGCAGTGAACTGGGTAAGGTGGAGTCATGGGCCAACGATCCAGTCATCAGCACACTGTCGCGAATCGAACCCCGATCGATATATGACAGCGGCCGCACTGGCCTTGGTTTGGTTACAATGCACCTATTGTGTTCTTTTGGGTGGTTCTGAATTAATGCCAGACTGCGGGTGCTAGCGGTTACGTTAATTGAATCCAGCGGAGTGCAGGAATTAGAGTCGGTGGAGTCGCCCTGGGAACTTTCCGACGCCAGCTCCCCGTCCGACTCCAAAGGCAGTGGTGGTAGCTCGATCAGCTGTTGTCGAGCGCTTTCTACCCAGGCAACGATGCTGTAGCGATCACCAGCGGAAGAAGGCGTCGCTGACATGGCTTGAGCGTTGATGGATCGAATCAAACTCTTGTGGTGGCGAAAGAGCGACTGTGGCGATTCGGTTGACCGGGTGGTCGCAGTTGCCGCTGTGTTTGCGACCGACCGATGAGATTCCAATGTTTGGCCTCGCGCCGATGTGCGAGTGGAGTGACTACGCTGAATCCTGGAACGCTGGGCTGATCCCGACCGAGTGGTGCTGCCATGCGAGGTTCGGGTTGACTGGTGGCGACGCACAGGCTCTGGGGGTTTAGTGGGAGCCGGGTTGTTACTGGGCGGTGCCTGAGATTGTTTCCGCTGAAGCGATTCGCGGGGCCGGATGCTACCAAGGCGAGTGGAATTAAGGGCGTCAAAAACCGATGAGCCCGCAGGCTTCATTGCCGTATCGGAGCTGTGGCGGGAATGAACGCTAGCATGTGGTGACTGGGTCGACATTCGCCGAGTGTGCTGAGCCATCGACTGGGACCGACCGATTGCAGCGTGGTTTGGTCGTGTAGGCTGCGTGTTCAAGGTGGGCTTGTACGATGCAGACCGCTCCAACCGCTGGCGTTCGGGGACATGCACCAGGGGCTTCAGCTTGGCAATCGGTGGTGGAGCAATAGGTAGGGAGTAACGTTTGTGGGCATCGCCAATATCCCTAAGCACAGGTGAGTGACCACCCCTAACTGCGCAAGCACGTCCATCGCCAGCAGCACCTGTGCCGAATTCCCGGGGATCGACAACTTGCACGCAAGAGGACTGAGGTCGGTCTTCCGGATGCTCAATTAGACCCGACCCGAGATCCCCAATGCGCGTGACCGTTGGGAACTGGGGGATTCCTGTCCTACTGGATTGGCCATAATAAGAATGGCGATGAGAAGCTCTCCCTGCGGCAGGTTTACTGCGAAATAATGACTGCAATCGCTGGCGGGTGGTTGCGAACGTGGATGGCTCGGTGCGTCGGGGTTGAGCAGTCACCGGTGGGTTGGCGCTGCGGCGCAGAGTGGCCTGTAGCCGAGAAAGCCAAGATGGTTTGGGTTTCGGGAAACGGTCCTCCCTATCGGGGACCCCTGATGAGGGCCGCTCCTTGACCTGAAAGGCTGCTTGGGCTCGTTTGAGGAACAACATGGGTAGGAGGGTGTGGTCAACTGTGTCAACAGCAACCTCGGTGGTTAAAATAGCGCCGCTAGCTGTGGGCAACGATCGACCGCCAGTTGCCGCAAAAATAACTATACAATGGCTGGATCGAAGTACTGCAAAATCGACCAGCAAGGGTGGGGAGGGAGCACGGACGTGACTGGGGAGTCAACGAAACCCCTTTTATACCGCTACTCCTAGCACACCCACAGGAGAAGGGATGTTGTTGGGAGAAAGGATGGGATTAGCCGAATGATGCAAAGGGCCGTGGGCCAGGTCTGGTGCTATAAAAATAAGAAAAGATATCAGGAGCGGTGGTGAATGGGAAAAGGGAGAAACCGGCCCCAGGTGCAGAGAGCAGGAATACGTGCATAAAGAAAGCCCACTCTATACGTCCCTTGGACTGAAGGATCGCCAGAAGAGCTCGAGGCTTTGACAGCTATTGGAGGGCTGGTGAGCACCACGCGCGTACAAAAAACGCTGTATCACAAACCCGAGGCGTGTGGTAAAAGGACGCGCCCTGGTCACACACACTGCAGACCAATCGCTGCTCTCCAGGGGAGTTCCAGCAGAGAGTGGAACGAGCTGCAGCGTGCGTGGGAGGACAGGAGAACCTGTAGCGGCGGCGGCGCCAAGCGACCGGGCCAACGTGGAGATGAAGCAAGGCCCGGCACACAGGTGCCAGGAGAGGGCTGACCAGGATGTGGCCCACTTATTCCGGACAAGTCAGCTGAAAGCCGAGGCCCTTGGTGGATAGCACCGCCAGCTGCGATGCCTGGGTCCCGTGCGTTATACCACTCGTGCTTGCCCGTCGCCGGATGAAAAAGAAACCGTCAGTAGCGTGCTATATCACTGGGCTCGGAGTGTCATGGAGAACGGGCCACGCTGAGCAAGCTGCGTCAAGGCTGGCGTGTTATTCCACGCTGTTTGCTTTGGCAAAATTGTGAAAGTAAAAAACTATACTTGGCAACTTATACCAAAGCAACTAGCGTGTGATCCGCAGCAGCGTTTTTTTTCTTCTTCCAAGAAATCCCTGTCCAGTGGGAGCGGCAAGAGTACAGGGCGCGAGAAGAGCCGAGCAGAGGATACCAGGTCGGGTGCGAACCCCGATGGTGGTAGCGTGGCAACGAAATATATAGAGGCGCTGACGGCAATGCCCACTTCGAGGTCGCCGTAATATATATTAACCAGACCAGCCTGCTAAAACCTAGGGGGATAGGGCGCGACAGTGAAATCGCCACCACTGGCGTTGCTGGGGCCAGAACGAAAACGTGTCGCAATGAAAAGTGCGATGGTGGGGCAATGCGGCTCGTAGGCTACTGTTAGGCGCGCGAGCCAACCACGGCAGCGGGATGTTACAGTCACTTGCTCAGCAGCTGGTCAATATGCTAAGTAGTGAATGCGCGCCGCATTAACGAGTGTGACCACCACTGCACGTAATTATGCGACGGCCTCCTGGCGACTGGATACACGCGGCTCACTGAAGCGTTCGTGCGTGCGCGTTGTTTTGAAGGGAGATGTAGTTACGGCCGGCTGTATAGTCCAGCTACGCTGGTCCAGAACCTCACTAGAATATACCCGTAGGAGTTGACCAACCTGTCTCAGCACCCTGTTGGAACAAATGCGAAGAAAAAAGAAAGGGAAATGTATTGCTGTCACGGTGTTCTTCACGTCTTCAAGAGCGTCTTTCCGACCAACGCTTACGTATGGTAGCTGTGACCCGAGAGGGAGGTTGGAAGCGCTGGTATGGAATGACTGCCAAGCGCTGTAAAAGGGCTAATAAACGTAGGCGCTGACGGGTCGATGGTCGCTGTAAATTTACCAAGAACAGCCCAACACCTTAAATATTTGTTAGCCTAGATGATGCTTTAACGCTGACGCCAATGGGACCCTACGCATAAGGTAGCACTGCCCGGAACCTTTGTGCCTTGGAGGTGTGTGGGCGTATTCTGCCTGACTATCAACAGCTCATACCGCTGGTCGAGAGCCGTGGTGTCACACGCAGCCATGTGCATGGTCAGAAAATTGCTACGCGAGGGCGAGCCAGGTGGCCTTGTCGCACCTCCACCTCCTTTTTCCTGCCTGCACCTCAGACATGGGCGCCCAAGGTGTGGGATACATTCACCCTGCGGCCCCAGTAGAAACAAAATACACCAGTGCCCTGCCGATCTGAAAAGAGAAACCACGAAAAATATACGCACACAAGGCGTTACTGCCTGTCACTTACCGAGCCCATGGACAAGATAACAACAAACAAGGAAAATCATAGCACGGCTTCAAGTCACAGAAATTGCATTCTCAACACCAGTGGAAGGCGCTTGACCGTTTAAATACGCCGCCGAGGGCTGGAGTCATAGTTCCTCAGGGCATTCACGCTACACATTGTGCGATGCCGCCCAGGCCTGGCCTGGGAACGGTGGTCCCCAATAATCACACGGCGTTTGGTTTATTCTGGTCTAACTAGGGATGGGTTGTAGTCACATGGGCGATAGCGCCAGTCATTGCGCACCAGCATTGCCTCTTTTGTAAATCATTAGGGGCATTCTCCCGCGTGTGTGCTCAGAGCAAGGCTATGCCTATAAGCATTTGGGCCAGACTTGCCCAACCACGGGCGCTGGAAATGCACGACCTCATGGAGACGTTAGGCCCACATTTAATGCGCTATGGGTACAACACGCCTCCCGCCAAAGGCCACCCAGGCGCGATGCCCCTTTGGCAAGGTGTGTAGGGCTGCACTATCCATGGTGAGAACACAGGAGAAAGGAAAAGGGACCGGGAAGGGTAAGCAAACAACCGAAAGACCCACAGTCGAGCTCAACCACACAGCACAGGGCCTTGCCGGTGCCATTCACTCTGCGAATAGCTATCGTGTCCCTCCTGCTTGCCCCCTCCCCCAAAATAGAAACTGGTGCCATTGCGAGGCACCGAACCAGCCAGCGGCTGCTCTTCCCTTTCTTGGAGGGTCTTTGTGACCCCGGCATTCCCTCCCACCCTCGTTCAAGTGAGCAAAGCAAACTCGGCTTCATTGTATACAATTCCGACGAAACGACTTGGCCAGCGCCAGAGGCACAGGGCTTTCAGAGTGGCGGGGCCAACCGAGGTCGTGGAGCAGTGCCTGACCCTATGTCATGGTGCATAGTCATGCAACCAATGCGTGGCCATAAGCACCAAGCGCATGCGGGTCAACCTTTGCGTATCGCAAGTTGAATGATAGCTCACTTCTCGTCAACCTGGCCCGGCCCGGCCTGGACTAGGTTAGGCAAAAAATTATCTCCTCTAGCTGTCGTTGTCGCCAGTACCACAGAGCTGGCTGACAAAGGCAATTACCAACAACACAAAGAGAAGCATGCAGCAGCATATCCTAACAGTTCGTATGTGTCAACCAACTGCACGTCACCCGGCCACGGTCGGCAGGCATAATGCACTGATGACCAAAGTCGAGATGCCCTTTGCCTGGACGCGACGATGTGGGACACCTTTGCTGAGACTGAGTCCAAATGTACGCGTGGCGGCTGTGAAACCCTGTCATAGATGGTTCCTGACTCTGGCACCCTGCTCTCCTCTTGCCTGGCCAACCATTCCGCTCAATGCCCAACCAAGTTTCACTTGGATCCAGCCTTGCTTGCCAGAGAGCTCCCGTCGGTGGCCTTGGTTCGTATACACTGGTTAAGGACGGCTGGTGGCTTTTTTTGACCATAGCCACACGCCAAGGTGCAGCATCAGCTCGTCGTGCCACGCGGAATACCCTTCTACAACAGCATGCATGGCCTTCAAAGCGCATAGCAGAATTCATTTGCCCTGTAGAAGAGTGCGCTCTGGGCGTTGGACAACTGAGCAGGTCGCCTTATAGGCCATGGAATCAATAATCAAGCCATTTCCAGTCTGCCATGCAAGGGGGGTGGTGAAGAAAGGGGAGAATGTGCGGTTGACAAAAACCCTTCCCACCCAACCAACCTCTGAGATGGTCTGTACGCATCCACCCACAGCCATTTATTACAGTAGCGTCAGAAAACCATCCACACGCCAAAAGACCATCGCGACGACATCATATGCCCACTTCACCCTAGGTAGGCGCATGCTGGATGCACTCAGAACGGCCAGGGAGACTGTGGCATCTGTGTCCCATTAGAAAGGGAGCACAGCGTCGCAAACCAGATCGGAAAAGGCGCCGCATGGCACCAACCTGCTTGGCTGATACCCCCACCCATCACAGGACCACAGTACTCATAGGATGGTGGACCCATAGATCTCTTTGACTCTTTTTCTCTCGCTTAAATATAAAACTCAAACTGATCACGCGTGCGGCCGAGGCACCGGAGCTGCCCGGGCCTGCAATACCTGCCGTAGTCGCTGGTGGTTAGTCAGTATGTGGTAGGCCAGCCACCCGCCAGAACCCACCAACAGGACCGCCGCTGTCAGAAGCACCACCGGCCCGGCTAACATGAACCGAGGGGCAAACACTTTCCAGACCATCAGGTGGCGCCGGAAATACGCGGCGAACAAGGTTGCCATGATCGCCAAGAAAATATGGTACAGTAGGTACAGATAGACCTGCACACCGAGCTGGGAAGAAATCGTAATCGGCGCCTTGTCGCTAGCCAGCTGCGCTTCAGCCGATCCAGCCAACACCGTAGATTCCCAATGAGTTGCACCCTGCTGGTCTCCCCCCCAGGGCCGCCACCAGTACACTGCCAGTGGAAGCAGCCAGGCGACAAGCACAAACGATCCCAGAGAGTTGGCCGTGATCAAAAGCGCTGAAGGAACCAGCCACATCTCAGCTAGCCCGATAAACGCCGCCGGCCATTGGATGCTCGCAATGACCGCCTGATGCCCGGTGGCAAAGAAGTAGTGCCACCCAAGTAGCCCCAGCATAATGGCTTGCGCGCCTTGGCAAGCGAGTCGGGCTGGTAGCGGTGTCGTGATCGATGGTGTTCGTGCTAAGGTATTCAGAGCACTGAACACTTGGAGCAAGCACAGGGCCTGCACCAGCAGCCCAAACAGCATCACGCCACCCATGGGCAGCTGGGTTAGCACCAGTGCCGTAAACAGCATCGTCACAAAGGTCAAGTGGCTGGCTCCCAAAGAGTTTTGGTGGCCGCATACCGTAACCGACATTGGCGAGGCCGAGTGAGCCGCAAGAGCAGACGGGGTCTGTGGGCTATCGATGCTCAAGCAAAACGGCTGTCGAGTCCACGCCAAGGGAGCCACCACCAGACCTAGGCCAAATGTCAACCGCGCCAACATCAGTTTCAGGGAATGCCACGAAAAGACCCGACTCGCTTGCTGAACCGCGTGCCAGAATGCGTGGTATTCGCCTTGCATAGTCACTGAATCGCTCGCCTGACCCATAGTACCAGCAGGTACCAGTACAGCCGTTTCCTGTGCTTCCCAGGTATCCACAACCCAATAGGCGGCCACCAACAGCAGCAGCAAACGCATACCAAACTGGTACCATGGCCACGCCAGCCCATGGTGATTGTCCGTTTGGCGCAACAGCGACGCAATAAACTTGGGACCAACCACCGCAAGGGCTAGCAGTCCAGTGAGAGCGTACGGTGGGGGTAACGTCGACGTGGCCGAAGCGTAAAATGTGGGTGTGCAGTAGGGCATCTGCTCCTCGCGACATACGGTTGCGTACGCAGTCAGACGCGTTAACACAAGGAACCCAAGCCCGTAGAGTCCCAGTGTGTGCACGGCAGGGATATGGTGGCCTCCGCTTGGGAGTGCCATGAAAGTTCGCGCCAGAATATACACCATGCCCGACTGCAGTAGGTAGGCCACCAATCGGTCCTCAAACACTACCAAGCAATTTGAGGCAAATGCCAAGGCATGGATGGTCGCTAGCGCAACGAACACACCGTAGTCGAGCCATGTCACGTCAGCAATGTGTGACCACTGGAGGCCTTTAGTCTGCTCAGCCGCTGCTGTCCACCAGTGAGCCAACTGCAAGGCCATTCCCTTTGCCATTGGTCCTAACCATCCCAGCACTGAACCTAGCCCTGCACCTATCCATAGCGTATCCCACACACTAAAGGGATTTGGGTCGCCTGCTAGCGCCGTTAAAACCTGCCGCCATACCAGAGGCTGCCACGACGTCCAATGGTTCAGGGCCAAGAACCCGACTCCAGCCCCGAGCACGGCACCCACGGTAATCAGCTCGTAGTACTGCAGCGCCAATTGGAACCCCGATACGCGGGTCGCGCGTCCCACCATGACCAGCAGTGTCAGGCCCGATAGAAACATAAGTACGAGGCCACTGACCATCAGGGTCAGGTCGAATTGGGCCCACATTCGACGGCAGAGCACGACCGAGTCTCGCATTCCTTGCATGTACGTGGTCAGGGCCCTTTGTATGGCCGGTACTAACACCTGAGCACCCGGCATGGTCTGATTGAGTGTGGTGACAGCAGCTTCTACAATGGCTAGTTGGGCATCAGCGGCACGTAACTGGCGCTCCAGGAGCTGCCGTTGGGGCAAGGCTAACCCGGCAGTCGAAGGATGCAAGCGAGCATAGGTATCAATGTACCGTAGTATCTGGTGCCCATTGAGCTGCATCACCTGCAGCAGTTCGAGATACGCGTGCCAGGGAAGGGAGCCAGCTGGCGCATCGTTGGGAGTCGCGTGCAAGAACAGCTCGGGAATAGCCATTCCAAGGTTATTATACGGAATCGGTAAGCCCAAGAGAAGCGACAAGGTCGGCACCAAGTCGGTCTGGGTGATGGATCGGTGAAGTTGACGATCAGCGCTCTGAACAAAGCTGAGCAAGGACTCATCCCGCACCCGCACGTCCACCTCGTGTAGCATGGCTGCCCAATCCAGCCCTGGTACAGGTGACTGTAGCAGTGCAGGTTCCACCAGTGGGGCTGAACGACTGTACAGAAACAGGCCAGCTTCGAGTTCCGGCAAACTATCCCCACCATGGTCACCCTTGAGGTCCATACCATGATCACCCATGACGACTAGCAAGGTATCCTCGTCCATGGCCTCGGTGATAGCAATCAGCATGGCGTTCATTTGGTCGAGCTTGTCAGCCATGGCCGGGTGGTCGGGACCAAACCGATGGCCACAGTGGTCGACTCCCAGCAAATGGGCAATCGCCAACCGCCACTCGGCGTTGACCACCCCAGATGTGCTGGAAGCATTGGGCGCCATGGCATGGGCGGCTTCATACCGCTTTAATGGGCCCGAGTGCAGCGGCAAAATATGCTCCAGCCGGTCGAGGACACCATTATCCACCGTATGCAGATCCCAAACATTAAACGACGGGTAAGGGTGCGCCTGAGCGTACGGCGAGGCAAAGATAGTGGGAAAAAGGCTGACCCATGTATCGTCGCCCATAAAGACAATAGTGGGTGACAATGGCTCGCTGGCAGCGGAATCCAATGTGCCTGCTGTAGATAACAGCTTGTGTAAGGGCAGTTGGTCCGACGGAGAGCCCGCCGTCGTCGTATTATCACGTAGCCAATGCTGCAGAAATTGACTTAACCAGGTGTCCTCGCGAATCTCCGACCCAGAAAAGTTGGACCCCATATCAATAAATGTTGGCAAGGTACCAGTGGTCAGACCTTTGAGTCGTTGTAGCGTGGTCGTTGGTGGGTCAGCCATAAACCGGTAGAGGCGGGCGTGCGCCGGACGGTCGCGAAGCAGCTGGCCCAAGACGGGCAACCGACCATGGTATTGGGCATGGAATGGTGCAGGGTCGTGGGCGTTAAAGCTGTGCGCCACGTGTTGGGGGCTAAGTTGGCCCGAAGCGTTCCATGGCGGGGCTGTGTTTAGCAAAGGGTCAAATGGTAGGGTAAAGTCGAACCGAAGAGCATCGATTATTACCACCAGAGCCTTTTGGAACCGCGCCGGCCGCCGCTGCCAACAGGTGGGTGGCTCAGATGCTGTGGTATTGAAACCAAGGGCCGCTTGGCCGCTCACTACATAGTTTCCCGCTGAATCCGGCACAGGGGACACTAGGCAGTCGCTGGCATGGCTGAGGGTAGCACGGGTCAGTAAGAACCCTTTGGCAAACAGGTACAGCCCAAGGGTAAATAGAGCCGCGAACCAGATACCAAAGAGAAAGTTGGCCACCAATTGCTGGCGGATGGATGGCACCAGCGAACGCCCAACGCGGCGCTTGACCGTGGTTGCAACAGCTGAAGACATGACTGTGACGGCGCTTGCGTACTGTCAGGAGGCGGCACGCGCCCTCGTTGCGTCGATCTCGTGCGAGTGGTGGGATGTGTACTGTTCGTGGGCACCAAAGGACGAAAATAAGCAACCAGGTTTAAAGAAAGTTATACAAAACCGTCAACCAGTCCATGGGCAGGACGCGCAACTTAGGCGCTCCACCCATGTATAGAATCAGCTAGGCAGAGTTTACTCAGCTCGGAGCCGCTAGAAACACAAAGCGCAGTTCAGCACCTGCCATGGGCCATTTTTGTGCGAGGAGGCCCAATTCAGCGCTACATTATCTCTATGCTTTCGTTTCTGGTGTGTGTGTGCGATGGGGGCAGGTTCCTATATTTATAGTACGTCTTCACTGCAGCGGGCTATGCCTGACCCAGCTAGATTGGTAGCTAATAATGCTGCAGCTGGTTGCCGTCAAAAAAATGCGGTATTGACACAACCGAAATGTGCCCAGTAGGGTAATTTAATAAACATATGAAATAAAATTGTGACGCAGTGACATAGGTTAAAAGTACAAGCAGGATGTGGGTGGTAACAGCATTTGGCGGGGTGACTAATGGGTATGGATGGCTACAAGTCGTTGGGAGACAACAGGCTGTCCTTCAACGCGCGTGGATGTGAGGTTGTATATGCACGAATAGGACGGATATATGCTGAACGCTGGACCCCAGCAGCGAACCCTTGAGACACGCCCCAAAGCAGGCACCAGGGAATGGTGAGCCCGGAATCTATTGGCTCATCTCGTAGCTGGAATAGTTTTGGACGCCCTTTGTTCGCCGCCGGCACCGCAAGCGGAAAATGAGGCCCCAGAGGTACACTAGAGCTCCGACTCCTGTCACCGCGCAGTACAGGTACAAGCCAATAGGCGTGGCTTCCAAAACCGTGCCGTAGGGGTTCTTCGCCTTGGTGTCGGCGGCCTGGTCCTGCCGAGTCTCGACGGCAGGGGAGGTCACCCTGGTGTCGGCGCTGGATGACGCGGCAAAGTCATTGTCCACGGGTTGCAAAGACCGAAACTGGCTGGGTGGTGCTGTGGGCAGCGATGAAGCCACAGGCATTAAGCGGTAGTTGTAGCCCGAGCGGAGAAGCACCGTTGGGTCGTCGAGATTAGGCGATGCTACGTTGTATGCAACCAGCTGGGTGGGCAAAAGCCCAGCATTTCTGCGAGGATCCGTGGCTGCAATATCTTGCTTGACATTGACGTGAAAGGTGATGCTGCTGACTTTTGAGGCCAGCGAGGTGAACACATAAGTGTTGTCGGCACCTGCCAACGGGCGCAAGTGGCCGGTGGTGCTCGAATAATCAGACATGGTCACCGAATGGGTCGTGTTCCAGCGCATCAGCAGCGCCCACTCGCCATTTGAAGGCACAAAAGCCGACCGACTGGCCGCTGAGGCTTGGCTGGAGGAGGTGATATTCAGCGTAAACCCATACTCTGTGCGGTCTGGGGTGGCCCATTCCACAGTGTAAGTGGCAAACGTTCCGCGAGTAGCCACTGGGTTGTCACGAGGCGAATTGGCTCGGGTGGCCAGCAACGAAGTATCCGTGTGGGGCAGAGGGCTACGCTGGTCGTGCAGTGGCTGCATGGCGGAGATCTGAGGAGTCCATACGGTCAGCGCAGTATACACGGCACCCAGTCCTGCCGCTATGGCTGCTTTCAACCGCATGATGTGACGAGGAAAAGCGAGCGACAAAGAAGTACCAAAGAATGCAGGATGTGTGGTGAAGTGGGTGTGACCAAGGCACAGGGTAAAGTTGCTGGGCCTTTGCGATTCCCAATGGGGCTGTCTCGCTGGTTGGTTGGTGGCCTCCACGGGCCCACGGCGTCAGCAAGATTTAAGGGGTGTGGTTGTTTTGATGTCTGGGTCCCGCGGCGTTTGCCGAATTTCGGTGCTGTTGTAAACCGGGTCTAAGTTGCGCCGAGGTCCAACCAGCCGCTGGGCACTGTTACAGTGCGGGCCCTATGTTGTCCAAGACAAAAAACAACAACAAAGGAAAACGATCGAATCGCACGCCGGGGCTGTTGAAGACCAACTGGGACGGAGCAGCAGGCGTTAGGCAAGACCTAGCGACGAACACGCGCACACGGTGGCGAGAATTGGCTGTGTTTTTTTTTGAAGGGGAGAAATGTAGGGTACAAAAACTGGGAACTAAAAAGGGAATTGGTGAACTAAGCAACAAAGACCTGGCGCCTGGTTAATATGTGCCAATGGCCACAAATATGTTGATAAGCGCGCTGACGGCAGCAAGGTAAACAATTCAAGGGCTGTAGGGCACAGTTGGAAATCGCAACGTAGGGCAAGTTGAAGCAAAGAGCGCTGGAAACCGCACAATGGCATGTGCCATGAAGTACGTGGATACGCAACGCTTAAAATAGTAGCAACCTGCTAACAGCCCCCGCCTTTGCTGGTGGCCAACGCGAATTCGACAGGAACCACCAACCACGGCTGCAACAGCTGCTGTTGCCATGGACCGATCTAAGCACTCTGTTGCCCAATCGCATCACTTGACTTCCTCACCAGGCCCACTCCCACCCCCTGGCCAAACTCGCGACCAGCCTGCAAGGAGAGAGCAAAAAAAGTGGCAGGAGATGGCCATGAGGGGGCAGCAACTGCACCACTGTTCAACGCTGCTGGTCAACGCGGTTGCCAACTTTGGGGCGACGGGGCGCCAGCCCATCCCGCTGATTGGCCTACAATCCCAACCCTAGTCCCGTCCAGCACCCACAACTGGCCGAGGGGATCAGCCAATGCGCGGTTATCTTACACAAGACCAAGGGCCCAACAGTTGGTTGGTTTCTTTGGTTGCGCCAATCCGGGCAACCCCATCTGGCGACGAAAAACACCAGCGCTTTTTGCGCAAATATAAAACCAGACGAACCAACCTTAATCAAGCAATTTGTGGCAGTAGCCACAAAGAGCTGGTCACGCTCAAAAAGAGGGTTCTATGTCGTATTGCTATCCAGCGCTGGCGCGATCAAACAACAAAATGCTGCGATTCACACGCCCGCTCTGTTCCTCCGAGGGACCCTGGATTGCACACGCGCACCATCGCCGCGTCCCACAGCCCATTTCCTGCACGACCGTCAACCCAGCCAGGGGGTCAGCCGGGCCACCCACCTATCGCCTGTGCGCTTCTGTTGCTCCAAAAAAGTGCATTGCACATTGGCATTATCCCGAGCGCGGTATGGCCGCCAGAGCACTTGGTTTTAAGTTGCTCTTTGCATTTACTACAGCGGTTAACGCGACCAAAGCAGAAGCAAGGGCGTGCTAAGGTATAGGTACCACCAATCTCGAACGAGCAAACTCAGTAAACGTGGTTTGGCCATGCAGGCCCCCACCATAAACTATTTATAAACATCAGGTAATCAACGCACATGCGCTACCACTGCAACAGTGGTCTTTGGGATCAGTTGGTGAGGTCAACTTGGGTGGCACCCCCAATGGCAGTGGCCCTCTAAAGCTTAGCCCTGGGCGCTGCCTGTTGGCTCAATTCAGCGTACAGCGCAGCGATGCGGTCGCCATAGACCTTGATGGCCTCCTGCCGTTTGAGTTTCAGCGTGGGAGTTAACAGACCATTGTCGATGGAGAAGGGCTCCGACTCAATGTAAATGGCCTTGACCTGTTCAAAGCTATGCAGGCCTGATCGCTTGCCCACCTTGTGCAGCTCCCGCAGCAATGCTGCTCGAACCTTGGGGTGCCTGTCCAGGTCCGCCACGGCGGCATTGGCTGGGCTGGAAGCTCCTCGCGGCGCTGGCTCCCCAAGCACAGCAGCTGCCCACGGGATAAATGCTTCGGCGTCGGGCACCACCACCCCTACCAACTGGGACTGCAGGGAGTCCCCGTGAACGTACATCTGCTCCACCAGCATGTGCTGGGTGTACACGTTTTCGATCTTTTCGGGAGCAATGTACTCGCCCTGGGCCAGTTTAAAGATATTCTTTTTGCGGTCGATGATTTTGAGGCTGCCGTTGGGAAGGATCATGCCAATATCCCCACTGGACAACCAACCGTCGCTGTCCAGCACTTCGCGGGTCTTTTCGGGCGCTTTGTAGTAGCCTTTGAAAACATTTTCACCGCGCAAGCACACCTCACCCCGTGGGCCTTGCTTATCCGTAGCGTAATAGGACATTTCGGGCACATCCACCAGCCGAATCTCCAGCGACGAAAAAGCCACCCCAACGTGCCCGGACTTGTGATCATTTTCGCGAGTGATGGATGTTATCGCAGCGGTTTCGGTTTGGCCATACCCTTCGCGCACCTCACAGCAAAAGGCAATACGCAAAAAGTCGAGAATTTCTGGCTCAATCGGCGCACTGCCCGACACCACCAGTTTTAGGTTGCCCCCCAGCACTTTGCGAATCTTGTTAAAGAGCACACGGTCCCAGAACGCGTGGGTATACCCGTTGCCGGCCCGCAAGTTAGCTAGCTTATCCGCGACCGCACGGCGCGCCAACATCCCCGTGAGCCCCGGCGCATTGATGGTGGATGCAACGATGCGGTCGTAGATGCGGTTTAGCAAACGCGGGACAGAAGGGAACACGGTCGGTTTCAGCAGGGCAATATCCTCCATCAACAGGTCGAGCGACCCCGAGAAAAACCCAATGGACCCACCAGCTGCCAAGTTTTGGTACTCGCATGCTCTTTCGTAGCAGTGGGCCAAGGGCAGGTAAGAAATAGTCACCAGGTCTTCGGGTGGGTGCTGTTGGCCTTGAAATGACGTAAGCCCACTGGCCTGCGCACCCCACGCCGCTGCGGTGTAGTTGCGGTGGGTCAATAGCGCTCCTTTGGGGTCGCCGGTCGTGCCCGACGTGTAGCAGACGGTACACAAGTCTTCTGGGCCTGGTGGCATGTGTGCAGTCACGTTGGTCACACCCAACTGCTCCACTTCATACAGGTCATACAGATGGACGCCCTTGTCCGCAGCCCACTGCTTCAACACATTGACCGAGCTGACCGACAGCCCTGGGCGGAGTGGGGCCACCGATTCATCCAGGCTATCCATGGACACGATGACCTTCAGCACAGGTATCTTGTCCGCCAAGCGTAGCAGCGCAGGAATCTTGTCCACGCTGCACACCAGGACGCTGATTTCGGAATGGTTAATCACAAACTCCACGGTTTGCGGGCCCAAAGTATCGTAGAGCGCCACGGAAAACATGCGGTAGCAGAACCCAGCCATCTCAGTGACAACCCACTCGGGGCGATTGGGTGCATAGATCCCCAAAGAGATCTGGTCGAGGCCTTCGGGGTATGTTTGCGGGGTGTGCTCTTTCCATAGTTTCATCAGCCCAGCGCCAAGGTTATTCGTCCGCTGGCCTACCTGCTCGTATGTTTGCCACACGTAGTAATTGGCGCGAGCGCCCGTTTGAGGATCCACGGGCCGATGGCCAAGGTAGGGAAGCTTTGGGTAGGTTTTCACCGCTGCATTTCGGAATAAACGCAGGGTTTCAAGGCCAAGCGTCCAGGTGCATACCATTGCCGGTTAGTTTCAGTTAGGAATTATCGCCACCATTGTCTAGGAACAGACCAGTGCCAAAAAAACCACAGTGGCAACGCTGCCCTGTAGTAGATGTTCAATGGGCACGATGGCGGCCATCACGCTCCAGGGCAATGAGCACTTCACATGCCAACTGGTGGGCTGGTGGCGGACTTTGCTCGTCACTCAGGGAAGCGCCCCTTTCTCCGTCTCTCTTTCCGGAAACAATCTGGTACTTATGAGTGATTTTCTCGAAAAAAAATGCAAACTGGGAAGTGTTTTTCCAATACTACTTACCGGACTGAAAGGTGTCATACAAAGTACGCACGTCAGGTCGGCCCGAGGTGACCAAAGGACCATCACCAACCACCGGGTCTCGGTATATGGCTAACCAGTGGTTGCCATGGCAGTAACAAGAGTCGGTGCAACCAGGGCATAAACGGGCACTCGCTTGTTAGTGCCGTGCCAAAAGCCAAACCTCACCACAGGCCCAGCAGCTCGAATGCACACACCGCGGCAGCGTGGGACAGACGGCATGGATTGCTAATGCAAGCCATCGAGTCAACGAATTGCGCTTCATGTGCCACTGCAGCTAGTATGCCAGGCTGAGCAGGGCGACACGAGTGTTCGAACCCCGGGCGCCCAAATTAGCCTCCCTCCTCCTTATGCCTTGACCTGAGCAATGCGACACGGCCCAAGAGCCAATGCAGCACTTACCGGTATGGCCTTTGC
>JANBQA010000224.1:0-20609 GCA_027576955.1 Dimargaris xerosporica
CACGCTATGCTAGACCTGGCCCGTGGTGCTGGGCAAAGTTATCAGAAAAAATAGGTCTGGTCTAAAAAATGCAAAGATCGCGGCCCTCTTGTAGAATGAGCAACCTGGCTATTGAATGGCATCACTACTAGCAGCAAAAATGAACAGACGAGAAAGTTAGGGGGGTTGGGTATCTGACAAAGCGTGGGTATGCATAGGATTCTATATCGATATGGCTGCAGCGCTTTCAGCATTATTGAAACAAATGAAATGAAAAAAGGGCGCATATCATGCTGTCAGCTCATTCTCATTACCTGTGCATGGATGGCTTCATCTCCGTAGCACCAGCGATGGCGTGGTCTTGGCTAATAATGATGGAGGCGGGGCAGCTGAGGTAAACAAAAGACCCTGGGCCATCGACAATGGCCTTGGCCTGTAGCGCGATGGCCAACGCTAGGCTTAAATTTAATTTTGTACTTTAATAGGCCTTGCCGTGAGCGGCTGGATATGCTGAACAGAGGCTGGCCGTTGTGACTGAAGTGATCACCTGCACGTAACCAGTTAGCCAGTTTTTCGCAACTAGCCACATACCACCACAAGCGGCGCTAGCAATTTCCAAGCCTAAACTGGTTGAGTGCAAGGTAAATGCCGCTTTGCCAAAGGTAAAGTTGGTGTAGCAGAGGGGTGGGTGATGCCAACAAATTCCCATTATTGGGGTAAAAAAGGCAAAGGAGTATCATGGCAGGCAGGCTAGAAGACCTGCAACGGTGTCCATGCAGACGCACAGATGCACTAAAGGGCCAACGTACGTATAGCTCTTATCCGCATCTGACCAATCGACTGCAAACCAATTGAGTCATCGCGAGTGTTGCTATCCAGGGTATGTGAAAATAAAATACATGAGCACCATAAAGGCGAGCCCTGTCGACCATCCAATGACCACCACCTGATACAGTCCTAGCAGCATGCACCCCATAGTTTTCTAAATTGGTATAGCCCCTAAGCGCGTGTGTATTCATTGACCACAGCATACTTTAGTGCCTAAATGCGTGCCCAATCATGGCGTGAGCCAGCCGAGCTAACCCCATTATTTTGGAACAGGGAGCGGTCACCAAGGCACTCGCCAGTTATCAATCTCTAGAATAACCAAGCAGTTAGTAGTCGATTTGGGGGGGGAGGCTGAGGAAAAAGGGGAGTACTGAAAATTAACTGAGCCTCCTGACCAAACTCTCGAGTGGTGGGCTTCCTACCTTGTCAGCCTATAGTGTGCGCATTACTTTTTGAACACTACAGTAATGCCATGGCCACTTGCTCCCCCCTTCATAATGAGTCGGGAATCAAGCACCACATGCGAATAAAAGTGTCGTTTATCACCTCACTAAAGGGTAGTCCCAACGTGTTTTCATCTCTGGATATTTTGTGTACACTCCAGGCAAACAAGGCAGGTGAGGTGAGAGGAAAAGTGTGGGAATGGAAACTCATGAGGCCTTAGCGGCCCGTGATTTCCACCCCTCCAACATACTGTTGGAAACTTCAGGGTGCTAACGAGCATCTAGGTTCGCATTGTTGGTATTCCCATCTATGTATCATCGCCACGGTAAATAAGCCGTCTTCTCCCCCTCCACCTATGTATCACACCGACAGGACTGCCATAGTTAAAGTTGGGACCCTTGTAGCATGCAATGGGCAGCATATAATTGAAAGGTGGGTGAGGGTGTGCATGGAATTCCACACTGGCATTAGGTGCAAAGTGCCTCCATGACCCATTGGTAGCCCCATATAAAGGTGTGAGTGGAGCCAGGTCCTGCCAGAGGCGCCCATGCTTTTCATGTTTGATTCTGTGATCTGCACGCGCGTACGCAGAGGATTGACATTGACTACGAGAACACAGCACTATACCAAGAGCCTCTAATAGAGCAGTAATTGGCAACAAGGGTCGGTGGGAGCGGTTACTGCTTCCAGCAAAGTTGTAGTCTTTGCAATAACGTGTTCCGCTGCCTTTTGCTTAGCCAACACTTCTTGCTCTTCCGTTGGGCTCCTGTACTTGCTGGGTCCTCGCTGCGCTTCAATCATGGTGCAGTGCGCTTGTTTTACGTTTCAATCCTCCAGCGTCTACAGCTCCAAGGATGATATGCCGCTGCCCCAGCAAGAAGGACCAGCATCCCTTTCATCACCTATTAGCCACCAGCCGCAGGGTCGCTCACTAAGGCCTCAGCGATCATCGTCATCGTTACCGTCGCCACGCCGGAGATGGTTTCGGTCGTTTGGTCGTATGTTGGCAAAGCCGTTGCGCTGGTTTTGTAGTACTCAGTATCCTTATATTCCACCAGAGATGGGCACCTCGGTGGCTCAGCTGGCCTACAGTTCGCACCCACACCGGCCTCTTTGGCATCCTGAGCTAGACAATGCAACCGTTGCAGTGTCTCCACCTAGCCCCCAACCCATCGAGGCCAGAGTGTTACCCAGATGCACTCACCCACACCTTGGCCACTTGGGTCTTCCCATTGGCCCTGATTCTAACGTGGCCTTGTATCCAGGTTATCATGGACTTCCTGGACAAGCGCAGCACGACCATTTTCATCCAGGAATTTCTGGCCCAGTCTACCCTAACTCCCGTGTCCCTGTTTGCCAGACTTGCCAGTTGCACTATGATCACCCTCAATCACCCGACACTGGCTGCGACGTTAGTACGAGTACTAACAAAACGACGGTAATGCGGTCCAAAACCTCAAAGCCGAGCATGCAACGTGGTACCAAGCGGCAGGCCTTGTTGCGTTCCCGAGGAAGCCGGTGTAGCCTCAGACAAGTCGCCTTTCAAGAGGAACCCTCGATTATATCGGAGGACTTGTGCGCTCCGGTGGTCAAGCACATCACGCAGCCACGCTCCATTCTGAAGATGCCCAGTGCCGAGCTCATAACGGGCCTTAATAGGGCCCGCTCCATGGTCAACGCAGCCGGCAGAGTAGCAGTAAAACACGCAGCCGACATGGCTACAATGCCGGCCAACAAAACAACCAACCAAGCCTTGGCGTCAACGAACTCTAAGATCCCTGCTGCGGCAAAGAAACCAGCAGGGCCTTCGGCCCCACGCAAACTCAAAACGGTTCACCCAGCTTCGCATCAAGCACCTCTGATCCATGCCCAGCACGTGCAAAAAAATGCTGCGCATCCGTACCCTCCCAAGGCACTAGCTGATCCTCGCCATTGTTCCATGCTCAAGTACCAGCCTAGCTTTCAGGACCCTCCCATGCTGCCCTACGCCAGCACAGTGTGGAATTGGGAGCAACGTCAATACTTGGATAAGTCCTACCGGGCAATGAATCCCTTGCCAGGTCAGAGGTACTAGCGGGTGTACCTCACCCAAACAAACGAGGGCAGTTGGCGTTGAAGGGTTGAAAAGTACGACGAATAGTGGTCTTTGGTGTGCATACTGCATCACCACTGCTATTGACATCATATTCTGCTTTTTTTGTTTTGAATTGCAGGACTCTGGCTTGGTAGGCAATTGAGGCAAGTTTTTGGGGTCACCCTTGGTCTGCGTATAGGCGCCTTGGCTCAATCAACAGCTTGGTATGGACGAACATAGCAGAGCAAATGTTTCTTTTTGAAAGCTTGAGTGGAAATTTTGAGGTTGTTAGTTAATTTCTTCCAACTGCCGGGTGGTGGATGGGTTGAACTGGTTCGGAGTGGTGGGCAATATAAATTTCAAGTTTGGGCGCGGCATGCAAAGTCGCCTGGGGGCGGTCCATTGCAATCCGAAGTGGGTCGTTGAACTATTTGATTAAAGACTATCATTTGAGCAAGGTACTCAACCTCGTTTGAATGGAAACTCCTTTTGCAGATAACCTTGGCTTGGCAGGCGATGCTAATTTTATTTTTGCATGTGGGAGACGCGGCTGACATTGCCCCAGAAAGTTTACAAGGATGCACACATACTCGTTGCATAGATGATGGTGCTTACACTGGATGACTTGCTTTGCCTAACCGAAGCAGGGCCGGGGTCACTCACACATAAGCCACCCACTAATTCACCGCCAATAAAGTAGAAAAATCAACATCCACCACACTCTGTTGCAGCTACAGCTGGCGTGGTAGTCACGAAGCATCCAAGCGAGACTCTCCAGGCGGGCTGGGGCGACGGAACCCGTGGCGCAGGTTAATCGGTGGACCATGCGTGTGAGGTCTATTCAACATCTCAAACTGCTGGCGCACAGCTTGTTCCTGGATGTTCAGATTGTGGTAAAACACAAAGAGCTCGCAGACGCGCTGGAGTTGTGTGGCGCCATTGTCCAGTGCCAGCTGCTCGATCGCATTGACCGTATCTGCTGTTAGTTCCTGGCGAATGGCCTGTTCGCATTCCTCCACGAGGGCAGGGACATCGAACCGGGCAGCTATAGCTAATAAAATTCCCCACGCTTCATAGTTCTTGAGCAAGTCTCGGTCCACCACCTCGCCGTGGTACAGATAGTGGAGTACTTGGTTGAGTTGCGTCGGACTGATACCGTCAAGAGCCACCGTGCGAGTATGGGTCTCCTGCATGGTCGACGTGAGTAAGGACCGAAAGTATCCGCTACGAGCACTAAGAACTGCGCTGTGTGCGCGAAACTCGAGATCGTTGCCTTGATTGCTGTCGGTGGGCCGAAGCCGAATAGTAAAGTCGCCCTCGGATGGCGGGGTGTTCAGCAGTGGCAGGTCGTGCTGGGCAAGCGCTGGCAGCGCATGGCGGGCAACATCGGGCTGCAGGTAGGTGCAGATACTTAGACCCATGTCCTTAATTGTTCCGCGGCTGGACACGGATTGCTCCATGCTCTGGCGAAACAGCTGGGTCTTTTGCCAACTGACGTCGCACATGTTTTGCGATTGCAGCACGGCTCGGAGCGCAAACCCGTATTCGATGGGAGCAGTGATGAAGGGTGTGAGGTCAATCGTGACCGGCGGGGCATTGAGGGCCATGTCAAACGTTGGTAAAGGCTGCCAGGCGTCATGGCTACTTGACAGCCGCCGAATGTACCACTGGATGCTCGAGTCCTGGGTGAATACGGTGGAACTCAGTGTGGCCTTGACGGCCACCGGAAACAGGTGGCCTCGGTAAAAGTTGAGCTGCCACTCGATATCAGCTGGCTGTGTCTTGTCCTGGTTGGGCTCACGAGCCAAGTACGCCATATGCCAGTCGTACTCCACTTTGCGGTACATGCCCGACTCTAAATAGCAGCCATCTCGCCAATTTCGCACGAGCGGGATGAGGCGACGGTTCTCATAGTAGGCATCGTCACAGGCACTGTAGTCCAGGTGGTGCTGAAATGCCTGAACAAGCCCAGCGAGCCGGGTATCATGCTGGCCTGGCTGGGCCAAGAACTCGACGTGCAACGGCTGCTTGGCGCTTAGATACCCTGCGGGCGGCTGCTCGCGAAGGCGTTCGTCCTCCACCAACGCCTGCGGGTCTGGGCCAGCGGTCTGCTGCAGGCGCTGAAATTGGTCGTCTGTAAGATGCGAAAACTGGTCGCGGGGCACCTCAATGATGCGGTTGCGCCCGTGCGTAAACTGGTTCATGGGTACAAAAGGTGCCAAACAACTGGCCCTCGCTAAGCAAAAAGGAAAAGTCAAGAGAAAAGTGCTGAGTGCAGGGCACGTAGCGTAAGTTGATTAAAGCGACAGAGCGTGCAGGGTTCTCCTGATTTGTATAGGTGCGCACTGAACACCTTGGCTTGGTCCTCGGTCTCTCTTTTGAAGAATATGCCAAGGCTCTTCTTGGCAGCCCAGGACGCTGCAGTGCGTCATCACAGCGGTGGTAGGCGAGGCTCTGGTGCTCTGATATCTAATACCACGGAGTGCGGTTGGCCGAGAGCAGTGCTGGCTGGCGCAGTGTTGTACGCCAACTGCTGGTAGCGCACGCGTGGCGGGGGGGGGGGTCAGCTGGCTACGGTTCCAAACCACGTGATTGCCTCTCTGAAATGTAAACAATCACCTAACATCAAAACATTGACCAGTTACAGTGGGCCAGAGCACGTCAGCAGCACTCTCCTTTCCCGTCCCCCTGGTTCGCATGAGGTGCTGGTAACTCAAGGCACCGCACGATGCTCGTTTTGTCCTATATTTTTTTTGGCAGAGTAGGAAAGCGCCTTTTGTTTTGGTCTAATATTACCCGTTTAACCTGTGCTTTTCGCAAACATTGGCGACTTCTGCACACGACCATTGATACTTCTAGTTGGGACAACCTTTGCTCTACTCAGGACCCAGTGACTTGCCCTTTTTCTCTATTTTATTCTTTACGCTAAACTGCTTAATGGACTTGCAATCCATCCCTGTTCATATCTCCCTCCTCCTCCCGATAGCTGCCCAGTCGCCCATCAACGATTGGTTCTAGTCTGTAATTCTCGCCTTACGAATCTACCCTCCAAAAACAAGGCAACAACACAAAGCTTATCCGCAATAGTTGACTGCTTCCTCATCGGCATGGTAAGCAATCCGTCCAGGGCCACTCCGTCAACCCAGGGCT
This sequence comes from Dimargaris xerosporica, assembly GCA_027576955.1. Classification (NCBI taxonomy): domain Eukaryota; kingdom Fungi; phylum Kickxellomycota; class Dimargaritomycetes; order Dimargaritales; family Dimargaritaceae; genus Dimargaris; species Dimargaris xerosporica. Next base: position 6,476 of record JANBQA010000224.1, read on the forward strand.
CATTCGCTGTAACCGCTCTGCGCGGACAGCGGGTCACTATTGTAAACAGTGGTAAAGGCCATGGACATCTACCGACAGTGGGACAAAGTGCTATGAATATCCTGGCTGTGGCATAGAACATTTTCCTTACAGTGGGCTAGACTCATCAGTCAACAAACGGCTATTCTGCTTCTCATCTGACATTATTTAACCCCATCGTGTATTAGGATCGCAAGCGCCAACGTGACGAAGAAGCCGAAGGCTCTCAGCCGCCACCCGCGCCCGGGTCGGGGCGTTTTCCGTCCAGCCCACCTGGCTTCTACTCGGATGACCTTAACGACTTGGCCGACGAGGTCAACGTGCTGGAGGACGACGATGCCGCGGGCGATATCATGTTACTGGACGACGAAGACGACGACAATGGCGAGGACCTCTTTGGCTCCGATATGGAGAACGACTACCGCGAAAACACACGGCTGGACAATTACGACCCCAACGACCTGGACGATGGGACTGAATATTCGGCTCTGGACCATGCCGAGCGTGCTGCAGTGGAGGCCAAGCTAAACCGACGAGATCTGGAAGAAAGCCGCATCAACCGGGTGCCTGGTGCGTTCTTGGACGACTTGGACAGCGAGGACCCTGATGCCGGCATATTCCAGGCCAGCTCATCGCAGCATCGTCGGCGTCATCGCCACCGTCATGCCATGGAAGCGCATGACATGACCATGCTGATGCCCGAGGAAGAGGAGCGGGAAATTACCTTGGATGACCTCAAGGACATGAAGGGCCGATCCATTGTTGAGTTTATTGCCATGCCCGGACCGCGAGCAACCATTCAGCGCGAATTCCGGCATTTTTTGTTGTCCTATGTGGATGAAAGGGGCGCATCCGTGTACGGCGAGCGCATCCGCTATTTGGGTGAAGTCAACGCCGAGAGCCTCGAGGTCAGCTACGCGCATTTAGCCGATTCCAAGCCGGTGCTGGCGTACTTTTTAGCCAACTCGCCGGCAGAAATGCTGCGCCTCATGGATACCGTGGCCTTTGAGGTAGTGCTGACCATGTTTCCTGACTACGACCGCATCCACCCCGAAATCCACGTGCGAGTGGCCGAGTTGCCGTCCATCTCCAGCCTTCGTGATTTGCGCCAGAACCAGCTCAATTGCTTGGTCCGCGTGTACGGGGTGGTGTCGCGCCGGACAGGCGTGTTTCCCCAGCTCAAGTATGTCAAGTATGACTGTGTCAAGTGCGGCGTGGTCTTGGGCCCGTTTTACCAGGATGCTCAAAATGAAATCAAGATTGGTTCCTGCTACAACTGCCAGTCGCGCGGCCCGTTCACGGTCAACTCCCAGCAAACGGTGTATCGCAATTACCAAAAGCTCACACTGCAAGAGTCACCCGGCACGGTTCCCGCAGGGCGGCTGCCTCGGTCACGCGAGATCATTCTCCTGTGGGACTTGATTGATATGGCTAAACCTGGCGAGGAGATCGAGGTGACGGGTATATACCGCAACAACTTTGACGCGTCCCTCAACACCAAAAATGGGTTCCCTGTGTTTGCCACGGTCATCGAAGCCAACCACATTAGCAAAAAAGAGGACGAGTTTGCCGCGTTTCGGTTGACCGAGGACGACCAGCAAATGATTCGCGAATTGGCCAAGGACGAACGCATTGGCAAACGCATCGTCAAGAGCATTGCTCCGTCCATCTACGGCCACGACAACATAAAGCTGGGGCTGGCATTGAGCATGTTTGGCGGCGTGCCCAAAGATGTGCGTGGCAAGCTGCGGCTGCGTGGTGATATCAACGTGTTAATGCTGGGTGACCCTGGGACTGCCAAATCGCAGTTGCTCAAGTATGTGGAGAAGACCGCCCACCGAGCGGTGTTTACTACAGGCCAAGGCGCGTCGGCAGTAGGGTTGACGGCGTCGGTGCGCAAGGACCCCATCACCCGCGAGTGGACGTTGGAAGGCGGTGCCCTGGTATTGGCCGACAAGGGAGTATGTCTCATTGATGAGTTTGACAAGATGAACGACGCCGACCGTACCAGCATCCACGAGGCCATGGAGCAGCAGAGCATTTCCATTTCCAAGGCGGGTATTGTGACCTCCCTGCAGGCCCGGTGTGCGGTCATTGCTGCAGCTAATCCCATCCGAGGCAAGTACAACCCCACCATTCCGTTTTCTCAAAATGTGGAACTGACCGAGCCCATCTTATCCCGGTTTGATGTGCTGTGCGTGGTGCGTGATACGGTGGATCCGGTGCGTGACGAGCTGTTGGCCAAATTTGTCGTGCAGAGCCATATTCGGTCGCACCCTGAGTACCTACTGGAGCTACGAGCCCAGGCGCAAGCACAAGCTGAGGCATCCACTGCCGACGGTGAGGCTCCACTCGCTAGCCAGATTGCTGACCTGACGGCTACCTTGGCGTCGATTTCGACCGCAGTGGATCGGGTGGACACGGATATTATTCCTCAAGACACCCTACGCAAGTACATCATGTATGCCAAGGAGCGCGTGTCACCCAAGCTGTACCAGATGGACCAAGACAAAGTGGCCAAACTTTACTCGGAATTGCGGCGGGAGTCGCTCACCCATGGTAGCATTCCCATCACGGTACGGCATATCGAATCGATGGTCCGGATGTCCGAAGCACACGCTCGCATGCACCTGCGCGACTATGTCCGCTCAGACGACATCGATGTGGCCATCCGGGTGATGCTGGAAAGCTTTATTGGGGCACAGAAACTGTCTGTTATGAAGGGATTGCGCCGGGCCTTTGCCAAGTACGTCAACTATGCGCGAGACAATGATGAGCTGCTGTACTACTTGCTTTGCAAGATGCTCAAGGAGAAATTGACGTTTTATCAGTACAAACACCAGGGCGCGATGCCTCAAGAGCTGCATATTGCGTTGGAAGAGTTTGAAGCTCAAGCGCGGGACCTCAACATTACCGATCCGCGTGCCTTTTATGAGACCTCACTGTTCTCCAGTAACGGGTTCTCGGTGGATGAGGCCAAACAGATTCTAGTTAAACAGTTCTGATAAGCAACTATTATCTTTGGTGTCATATCCAGTATGCAAAGCAACTTGCTGCTGCTGTTAGCGGTGGTTCTGTGAAAGGAAAACATGGCAAGGAATGTGAGCAGAGGAGGATATATTGTTATATGGCATTTGTTATATTGTTTAGCTCGGCCATGATGACTCATAAGAGTAGTTGTACTTACATAAACTTAATCAGCCTTCATGTCCGCCGTTGCCTCTAGCCATCTCTCTTTTCTACCAGTTAAAGCCAGCGTCAGTCGCTGGGGGAGCATGTCTATATGTCCGTGGAAAAGACCAAATGGAGAAAAGTGGTGGTATTGGCAGGAAGCATGTTTTCTGCCGTGATGATAGTGCCAGTCTTGTAAACATTTAGCTGATGAAAAAAGTACACCCACCATCCTGCCAACTCCAAGGGCGACGGCACTGAGAGTCAGTGGCATGCATTAGAGGGATATGGGGCGAGAATCACCTAAAATAAATACACGCGATTAGCGCCTACCTAGGAGCCGGTCCTAACGGCTTCTTCCTCTCCCCAACAAGGTCATTGAGCGGCCCAAGAGAAGGTGCTCTAACCAAATCACCAGGGTAAGCGAACTGGAGCGCCCTGAGTAGGCTAGCACGACCATGATGACCCGAGGGCAACCTCACCGCCAATCCACAGCGGTTCTCACCATGAGGCGTGGTGTGAGATACTCCACAAGGATAGCAGGTGAGGTAGGAGCTGACTGCGGCACCCACCATACAGAACATTGGTGGAACTGACAGGTGCTAGTCCAGCTGGCAGCATGGGTGAGGGGGAAGGCCGCAACGGTAGGCAATGTGCCTAGCAGTGGCATTGCTGGTAGGCAAAACACACACGCAGCGTTCCTGAGGGCTTTACAGAGGTTGGTAGTGAGGTCCCGGCTAGAGACCCGGAACGCAGCGTCCCAAAGTCACTACACATCGCCAAAGGGTGCGGATAATTCGTATTTGTAAGCCAAAAGATGGTGATCGAGGCATTCCAGCTTGTCATCTCGATACTGGATGTTAAGAGAGCGCCAACGAAAGGACATTGATGGGAAACCAAGGAGCAACAGGGCCTCTACAGTGGACCATATCCTGAATGGTATTCCTACTCTACAACTCTCTGGTCGGCTATTGAATGGCAGCCTCTAGCACTACTCGCCACCAACTGACCAGCGGGGCCAGGCACCCATAGGCGGCAAGGGTCTATGGGCAGGGTGAGTGCAGCACACCGGTGGAACGTTGCATATAACCTCCCACATTGGCTTATCATTACTCCACCTGTTGAGCTCAGTTTCGCCTAGATGCTTTAAAATGCTGCCCGTTTCGTATTGACCGTCCATCGTCCTACACTGGTGCACCTCCACAACGGTCGCTAGCCCTTCATTGCTCCCATCCTCTGCTCTTTTTTTCACTGCGTGTTTCAAAAGAAATCACTGCGGCTATCGGTTGAATGGGTGTAACACAAGAGACCGCTGGGTGTGGCGGGCCCAATGTGGTGAGTGAAGGGTGCACCCAGCCAACGAGAAGTCGTCATAATGCACCCTAAAGCAGGGCTCTTCGTCGTCAGTAGAAAACTTTACGTTTAGAGTGGATAAAAATAGCACGGTAGAGGGACTGCAGAGCCTTCCCAAATACACGGGACCCATTGCTCTCATATTATCGTACGCTTGCAAAGGGATAACAGGATGCAAAGACTAGTTGAGGCAACAACCGGTCACCACTAACGCCACTTTCTAATACACACTAGCACTGCATTGTCATGACAGTGGTGCAGCATTGTAGTAGTGTAGCACCAGTGACATACAATGTGGTGCATTTCAAAGGCCTTGCTACTCTAGCTGCTGTTAGCTGATATGAACAAGATCAAACGAAAAAGGCATTGAACAAAATGCAAGGGACACTCCCAGGCCGTCAGGGCTAAAGTGTACGATGTGTCACCTGTGCTCTAGTGCACACTGCACGCCATCGGATAAAAAGGAGGAGATGAGCATTGTAGTACACACATCAACAGCAGCAGTGGCTTTCCTTTCATGCGCTGCAGTGCCACCTCAATAGGCAATGAAAGCTGGGTGAGTAGGCAATGCCAACCGCCCAGTCTGGTCCCTGCATGCACCCAAAGAGCGACATGGCAAAGGAATGGAAAGAAACGGACAGGGACTGTCGATGAAGCATTAGCCGACCGTTACACTGTCCTTTGTTCATGGTTCACGAACCATCCTCGCCTGTCACCTCTGGCTAAAGCACAGCTGGTCGAGGCCGGCCAGTCAACTGCTCGGCATATCCCAAAGCTCCCTTCCTCCATTGGCGCCATGGCTATTAGTCCAGGTGAGGCGGCATTCCCATTCCATGCCCTCTTGCCATACCCGGGCAGGGAAAAAGACAAGGAAAGGGCACTGCCGCTGGTTACACTAGTCACCATTCATGGTTCACGCGTTGTCCTTTGCCACCGGGGACGGCAGAGCAACGGACTGAGCCTTGCCAGCCAACTGCTCGACGCATCTCACTGCTTCCTTCGTTCTGGAGTGCTTTGAGTTAAGGCCAAGTGGAGGCAGTGTAAAAAAAACGGGAAGCCAAAACCTCTTCAGCAACTGACATCGAGCTGTGCACATATAACTATCCCCTGATTTGCCTCCCTCTTCACATCTGTACCCTTCTCTGTCGCAGTTATCTTCTCCCCTGCCCAGTCGTCATCGCCCTGCGCTCATTTGACGTCCTCTTCCTTGCGCTATTCACGCCCAAGTATCTTCGTTTCACGTCCGTCTGCTTCGAGCTGCAGCGCTTCATTGACCCCACGTGTGCCCATCGACCCCGCGATCAGCTATGGCTCGTATCTCGATCTGGCTGTTGGCCACTGTGGCTGCACTTAGCCTGACCACTGCTGCTCCTTCTCGAGATTGGGCGCCGACAAAGGAAGACAGCGGCGTTTTTTTCTAGATGGAGATAATATGGAAGTAGACAGCAGTGTTCTTCCAGTAGATAGGGATCAGAATAAAACAGACAGCGCCACTCTTGTGCCGGGAACAAATCAAAAACACCCGCTCAGCGATGATTCCCAGTCAGAGGAGACAGGTCCAGGTGAAGCCGGTGATAGTCCCCTGCCAGAAGCGAATCGACGAAAAGTGGAAAAGTCGGGTGATGGTCATGGCAACCAAGAACAATCACCATCAATTTTTACCATCCCACCTGAACTACTTGTGGATAGTATATTCTTATAGTCATCACGCGGTGAACTAAAGAAAGCCTCTCTCATAAGTAGATTATCATGCGAGTACGTGAAAACGACTTTCAATCTCTACTATAATTCCAAGGTAAGCATGTTCAATCAGCCTGCTATCATTATATATCGGGAAATGAGTCATGGCGCAACAATTCAGTAACAGGTGGCATCATTTATGTCAACTAGTGTAATGAATGCAATGATTCAGCTGACCAGTGGCATTTAGTCTATATCCCTGGGTCTAGCATAATACGTCAGGGTGACCCAGCACGCCAATTCGAGGCCAAATTCTAGACTGTTTACTAAAGACGAGCACCCGATGCAACTAATTATCTGTCTTGGCAAACGGGTGTAGATATTCTATGACTTTCACCAGCGCTTGGGCCTGCCAGTCATCCAGGGGGAATACTTACGCGAGTACCCAAAAAGGTCTATCATCCTGGGAGAATATGAATTAGTTAAGTTGCACACACTGCTAGACAGTGTGCAATTCCCCCTTCGTCGAGTGACTCGTATTATTCATTCATATATTCAAAGTCTGCCACTTTATGGCCATTACTGGCAACATGATTTTGAACAACATCCTGATCTCTTAACAGAAGGCTCATTCACGGATGTAGTCTTGCCAGGCTTTGCAAAACAGTGGTCTCGTAGTTTTTTTTCAGAGCTATAGCGTCTTGCCAAACCAGCTCAAGCATAGCCTTCTCAATATGGACCAAAATTTCGATATCGAGCGCACCATCAACCTGTTTGCAGCATTTTTTGAAGTATTAGATACGCTTAAACTTCAAAAAATCTTCAAATTGATTACTAAGTAAGCGCGGAAAGAGTACCAAGACAGCCAGAACGCGGTCTCAGCCAACCGATCGCCCATGACGCCTGGTCAAGTGCAATCTCTGAAATATCGTGTATATATATCGGTTTTGGTCGGAGATTATCGGTGGTAACAACGATTATGGCGTAAATCGATTGCAGCATTGTCTCCGCAGCTTACTGCTATATGATGTTATCCCCGGAATAATCGCCCAAGTACTAGTGTCAGACGGGCATGACAAGGCTTTGGAATTTGCTAAACAAATCCACAAAATTCACGGCATTACTCGGGAGATTGAAGGCTTTCCTATGAATGCACCCAACTACTTTGAGTTCATCATGGTCCATGCACCTGCCCGAAAGCTTGCTAAATATCAAGACTTGCTGTCTAAAGTCCAGGCTACTAAAAGCGTTGACCTTAAATTGTTGTGGGGATGCTTCAGGATATTCTCGGACGAGTTTCCATTTCATGACTTGAACAAATTTTTTAACTTTGAAACTTTTGCAGATCCTATTATCTGGCAAGAGGACAATGCATTACGATGCAAGTTACTCACTAGCCGGTATACACAGGGTTTTAGTCTTATGTCAGAGCCTAAATTCTATGTTGAATATCTTACCACTGAAGATGCTTCTGATTTGTTGAAGCTTGATGGTTCTGGTGATGATGACGATTTCCATCCTTTTGATTTTGATGATGTTGATATTGATAACATTGTTATTGATGAGCCAGATGACATTATTGTTTAGCTTGAACATGATGTTTATCAACATCAAGATAGGATGACATGTATAATAAACCCGACATAGTGATTAATTTAACCCTCATACAACCATTAACAGCAGTATTGTAGGATCGCCCCATGATCGTGCTCCATTGAGGTATCAAATAAACCTGTGGCCAGCAGCTACGGCCAAAAGATCAACAGCTGAAGGACAGTAGCAGGCAGCAGCTTTGACGCAGCAGTCACACACACCACAAACGTCTCATGCGATACCACGCATGCCCCCTGGCTCTACGATCAAAATAGAGACGAGTCATCGTTCAGCTGCAATATGTACTAGCTGAACACCACCAAAGAAAAATATGAGACAAATACCTCGGAGGTGGAGTCCACTGATCCTGCCGCGGCCTCTCTTATATAGCCCTGAAGACCCTGACGCAAAAGTCAGTTGAAGCGACACGATGAAAATTTTAGCTAGGGCTTTAAGCATACATTGAATATAATTCGATCGACCGCTTCGTAGGCTTTAAGCTGCCAAAGTGTGTGACTGGGACCGAGGGCTCTGACTGACCAGGTCACGACCTTTAAGTACCACTTGCCCTACACATCTTTTGTTTTCATTTGTTTCCTATTGTACATTAGGATTCGGATACGACCCAATTCCATAGTTTAGTACGTTCGCATGTCCAATCCAGCAACAAGCGCACCACGCATTAAAGAGTTTTATATTTCCTTCAACGTTAGCCAATTACCTGGAGGCCGTCGAGATCTCACCCAGGCACAGGGCGCGTGTTGGGATCAACTGGCATTTTTTATTTCTGTTTCTTTACTCAGTAAAATTTGTATCGCTGTTCTTGGACCATGTCGCTGTACCCAGCGTACCAGGAGCTAATTCCGCCTACAGCGGTCGATCACTGCGTCAGCGGCCGCTTGCTAGGTCGAGATGACGACAACCTGATCGTTGCTCGAGCCAATGTTCTAGAAGTGTACCGCGTCTACCGCGACGATTCCGACGAAGATGGTGCACCATGGACCACTAGCACATTTAAGACCGAATACGTGTTGGAGGATCCTACGGATCAGTACGCAACGCAGGACAGCCATCCGGTTACCAATTTCACTGCCAATGACGACGATTCGTCCGAATTCCGGTCACTGCAGGCCATCTCCCAAGCTAACGCCGGTACGCCTCGGTTGCGATTGATGCTGCGCGAGCCCTTGCAGGCACAGATTGCTTCGTTATTGTTAGTCAAAACTATGGCCACGGAGCAACACGGCCGGTGCAGCTTGGTGGTGGCGTTTGCAGAGGCCAAGATGGCGCTGATGGAGTATTCTCCGTGCACGCATCGCTTGGTCACCGTATCGCTGCACTATTATGAGCGTGACGATTACCGAAGAGGGTTTATCGATGACACATGGCCTCCACAAGCGGTGGTGGACCCCGCCAGCCGGTGCGTGGTCCTGCAAATGTACCGGGATCGGTTGGCCGTTTTGCCTTTGCGCCAAACCGATGCCCTGGGGTTGTTTGCGACCCAGGCGGCTGATACTACTCGCAAGCGCAAAGGGTCGGCTCTTGGAGCTGGTGCACAGGCCGACACAGTTGCTAAAGCTGACCAGATGATCTCGTCCCACCCTGACCCATCCCGAATGCCCTACTTGCCGAGCTTCGTGCTAGACCTGCAGCAACTGGACTCTCCCATCGTCAACGTAATAGATGTCGCCTTTTTGCAAGGCTATTATGAGCCCACCCTAGCCATCTTGTACGAAGCACCCGCGGTGACCTGGACCGGCAACCTTCACGAGTCCAAAGATACCTGTGCAGTTGCCGTGCTTTCGCTTGACTTGGAAAAGCAAACAACCCCAGTCATCTACCACCGGGTTAACTTGCCCTACGATTGCATTCGCCTGGTTCCTGTGCCATCGCCAACGGGTGGGATCTTGGTGGTTACCGCCAACGCGTTGATCTATTTGGACCAAGGCCAATCGGGACTGGGAGTAGCGGTCAATTCGGCTGCGGTCAAACCAGAGTACACGGAATTTTCATTGAAGCCCGCCGAGTTCCTGTCACTGCAATCGCCCGATATCTTTGAATCCAAGCTGCAACCTGATCCCACCCAGCTGGTGCTGGAGCGCAGCGAGTCAGTGTTTTTGGATTACGATACCATGCTGATGGTGCTGGCATCGGGTCAGTTACTGCTGGTCCGGTGTGTTAGCCACGGTCGGAGCGTTTCCGAGCTGCAACTAGCGTTAATTGGCCGTAGCGTGGTGCCATCGTGCGCATGCTTGGTGCGCTCCGATCTGCTGTTCTTGGGGTCAGGACTGGGTGACTCGATTCTGATCCATTTGCAGATACCGGCGCGTAGCTCGCCCTCGCAGTACCTACATCGCAACTTAACGCAGGGCTCAGGAACCAACGGCTTGCTGTTACTCGAATCCAATAATGCCACTCGGGATCTCTTTCGACCCGACCGGCCACTGGACCACGCCTCACTTGTCGCTGGGCTTGGCGGTGCCCCTGGCCTAGGCGAGTTAACAACTGAAGGATCCAATAGCCGTGCAGCTAGCAAGTGGTACAAGCTGTACCGGTTCAAGCTCTGCGATGCATTGCTCTGCTTGGCGCCGGTCCATTCCATGTGTTCTGGGCCCTTTGTGGAATCGCCAGAAAGCGCAGGCAGTGTGTTGGAACCCAAGACCCCAGGGCCAGACGATGACCCTGAGTGGGAGCATTTTCGGCTGGGCCACAAGACGCAACTCGTGCTCTGTACGGGCCATGAGCGCAGTGGCGCAGTGGCAGTCCTGCAACGGTATTTATACCCGGAAGTGGTGACCAATTTCACGCTTCCTGGCGTTGAGCGCCATTGGACAGTACGCCTTCGCACCTCACAGAGCTATTATTACACCGCCGGTGACAGTGATTTGGGCGAAGTCCACGATGCCTTTTTGGTGCTGTCAGCCCAAGACCAAACCCTGGTGTTGGCAACCGCCGAGGAGTTTGTGCAGCGAGACGATACGGGGTTCTGCACCACGACGGCGACGTTGGCAGTGGGGCCTTGGGCCAACCATGCCCAAATCGTTCAAGCTACGCCCAAGGAGATTCGCCTCCTCGACGCTCAGGCGCAGTTGGTCACCGCGTACCCTCTGGACAAGGTCATGGACCTCACCACCACGCACATACAGTCGGTGCATGTCGCCAGCCCGTATGTCCTGCTGCACTTGAGCAACGACGCAGTGGTGCTGTTGGCCCAGGAAGGCCACGGGTCGCCCTTTTATCAGCTGGATGTCCCCGACCATGTCAACCAAGCGGACCCCATTGCTGCTTTGTGTCTGTACGACGACGAATTTGGCAGTCTCAAGCGTTTAGATGATGTGGTTCCGTCGACCACCTCCCTTCAGCATATCATCTACCCTGATTTGCCGCTATCGGCCGACACCAACTTGCCTCAGCCTTTGCCCACCAGTGCCACGTTGGACGCAGCTTCGCCTCCAGCGGATCCTATAACTCCTATCCACGCTTCAACTATGGCTATTGATGAAGATGTGGTGGACTTTGATGAAGCGGCTGACGAGGACACCATTGATGCCACTAGGCCCGGTAGCATCAGCCACGAAGTCACCGAGGCGAACGTGAGCAATATGCAAAACCAGATTTTTCCAGCCACGGCCCAGGCCAAATGGTGGTGCTTTGTGTACCGAGCGTCAGGGGTACTCCAAGTATACTCGGTGCCTCGGTTCGAACTGGTGTTTGCAGCGCCCCGCTTTGACCATCTGGCCCTTTTAGTGGGTGACCAATACCAAGAACCCGTGACCACGGTGGTCTTCCAGGTCCCGCCTGCTCACTCGACCGATGCGCCATCGACCGCTGAGCCCTCGACGAGTGGGCTGAGCCTGCCACCGGCCGCCCAACGCATCGTGGAGATGAATGTGACAAGTTTTGCTTCCCACCATGGCGATGTGTACCTGTGTGTGCGACAGCAATCGGGGGAAGTAGTCCTGTACCGTGCCCTGTTGTATGATCCCCGCGACTTGGATCCTTTAGAGACCAATGCCCTGTTCAATACACCCACTTTGACCAGCCGGTTGTTACCCAGCGCGATCAAATCTGATCCTAACTCAGCGGACCAACCGAGTCCTTCGGCAGCTGTGTCTGTGGAAGCAGCGCTCTCCGAAGACGCTCTGCGCGCTCGCTTAGCACTACGGCTGATCAAGTGCTCCACCTCCTTGCCGTTGCACCATCCCACGGCCAATCCCACTGGCCACCCACCAGCCAGCCAGTCCAATGCTTCGTCGGCGCCGTTTTCGGCTCCCCTGCTGCACGTTTTCACCAACATCCAGGGGTACCAGGGATGGTTTGTGGGCGGCAACCAGCCGCGGTGGGTGGTGATGCCCCGTGGTTCTACTTTACCACGCACTCACCCCATGTGGTTAAACCCAGAAACGTTTTCCGTACCCGCGGTACCAGACCCGCCCAAATCTTTAGGTTCACCCCTGGGTATAACAGGGTTTGCGTCGTTTCACAGCCCTCACTGCTCTCACGGGTTTGTCATGGTGGGCCCCACGGGCCATGTTCAGCTGTGCCAACTGTCTTCGCATGTGATGTACGACTTTACATGGCCTGTGAGCCGTGTGCAGTTTCGCAAGTCGGTTCACCACGTGACCTACCACCCTACTATGGGTAGCTACTGCGTCGTCACTTCGGAACCACGCGTTTTCGTGCTTCCCGCTGAGGAGACCGAGAAGGACCTTGAAAACAACGCGCTGCTAATGAAGGGTAAGGATCTTCCCGAAGACATTAAGCAGCAACAAAATGCTCGCCGGTCTCCAACACCGGACGAAGAAGAGGGACCACCGCCGCCCGAAGGGATCATGCCCATCGTTCCGTTGTACGCGATTGAACTCCTGTCGCCAGTGACCTGGGAAGTCGTTGACCGCTTCAAGTTTGATCTCAACTTCCATGTCACGTCCCTCAAATGCCTGTCGCTTAACAGCAAAGAAACAGTCTCTGGACGCAAGTGGTATATGACCGTGAGCACCGTATGCAACCTAGGGGAAGACCGACCAGTTACAGGCAACCTGTACCTCTTTGACGTGGTCGAAGTGGTGCCTGACCCCCGCAACCCGCAGACGAACCGCAAGCTTAAGCAGGCGTGCCGCAAAGAGATGTCGGGGTCCATCAATGCGATTTGCGCCATGAACGGTCACCTGTTTTCGTCGGCCGGTACGCGAGTGTACGCCTACCGGATGATGGACGACAGCACGCTAAACGAGGTAGTGTTTTTAGACGAGTACATCTACGTGACCAATGCTGCCGCTCTCAAAAACTTTGTCCTCGTGGGCGATGCCTACAAAGGGTGCTCGTTTGTCGCCCACCAAGAGCTCCCGGTGAAGCTACAGCACCTCGGGAAAGACTATGCCCCGGTCCCAGTCAGCCACTGCGAATTCCTAGTGGATGATACGCTTCCGTACTTTCTCCTGGCTGACACCAAGCACAATGTCCACCTATTTTCGTTTTCCCCGCGCAATTTGCATACTTTTGCCGGACGCAAGCTGCTGCGGCGAGGTGACTTTCATATTGGCAGCCAAACGACGGCGATGCTGCGGTTACCGGGCAAGGCTGCGTTGGCGCAATTGGCGTCACGTTCCACGCGAGTTCGCCAACGTGCTGCCTCCAACCTGCCGCACAGCGGTAATTTCGTGAATGCGCTGGGGGGAGGTGCGCGTCCAACGTCTGGCTCGGCTGGTACCAGCTACTCCCCAAAACAGTTTTGCTTGTGCGGCACGGCTGCGGGTGGCGTGTTTGCCATGGCCCCAATCCCCGAAAAGGCGTTCAAGCGGCTACAGCGCCTGTACCACCATCTGGTCAATACCATGGCTCATCCGGCCGGGTTGAATCCGCGTGCGTACCGTTTGGTGCACTCGAGCGTACGGCTAACCACCAACCCAGCCAAGGCCGTGGTGGATGTGTCGTTTATCGGCCAGTACTTGGATCTGATCCCCCGCGCTAAACTGAACGAGCTGACCCTGCAAGTGGGCACATCGTTGGAGCGCGTTCAGTCCGATCTGTACCACTTGGCTTTGGACATGGACTTTTTTTAAGCGAGTCTGGTCGGGGTGTTTGTGCAGGAGGCGAGGCGCGTACTGCATACAGGGTTTGTGTGTGTATGTGTGGGAGAGGGGAAGTATTGTATAAAATCGATGCCAACTGGCTCAACGGATGGAGTGAACCAGTCTGTAGCCGTTCCGAAGATCCAGGCACACAGTGGTGAGGTTTGAAGGACTACAAAAGGTCATTTATTTTATTGAGGTGAAAAAGAATGACCGTAAATTATAAACTGGTGGTTCAAAATATAAAA
>JANBQA010000225.1:0-20541 GCA_027576955.1 Dimargaris xerosporica
GACACTCATCCTTGCTGTAGAAATTACAAGCCCCAGTCAGCGTCGCAACGGCGTGTTTATTCTCAAGACGGTAGTGGACGCGTGCAATAGCTCCAAGGGCAAGCGATGCATGCCATTACGGCTCTCCATTCATTTTTTGCCCAATTAGCGATTATCTTGCTGTTGCTAGCCCAGTAAACCTGTCAATGGCATCAACTGGTGTGACACATCCCTACTCACATTACTCACAGCTATGACAAGGTCTGGTTTTTTCAAGCATATCACGCACATACCCACTGCTGTGATGCACATGGCACTTTATATGGGAGAAGAAACGTGGATATACTCTCATTTGCAAATGGACACGAGTAATAAAACGACTGCCAGTTATGATTAAATAAAAAGCTATGCAACTACAACTACAACTACTAGAGTTAGAACTACACAAGTGGTCCCAGCCTTTTGCTCTCAGTAGCTAATGAGACGTCGGCAACAACAACTACTACTACACTATTAGGGTGTAGCATGCCTGTAAAACCAAAATAGTATACCAGACAACAGCATAAGGGTGGCTTATAAAACCATTTTGCGAAACACCATGTGGCAATGAAAGCCTGATAGCGACAGGTGAGCTAGCAATCAGGGCAAGAGTGACGAGCTACAGCGAACCGTGGCCATAACGCAACACTAGTGCACCAGGGCCAGAGCGAGCACAAGAGGCTTGGCAGGTCGAGGTCACGAACAGGCGCGTCACGAAAGGGAAGGGGCACAGAGAATGCACAGTTACGACCCCGCAACGCAGCGACAGCAGGCCATCGTGTTAGGCGCCCTGTGGTGCAATGACATTCTCTGGTCACGCCTACTAGGACAACATTAGCGCTGGCCAAAGTGATCGAGCAATTTCTTGTCGGGCACATGTACCACCAGGTGGCTTCAAGGTGGCCTATACTGGGGCTCTGTGTTGGAAAAAAAAGCAATGAAGAAGGTCCTCCACAAAGAATAGTTCGCGCTTCGAGTGTCGGTCCCAGCTCGGCTACAATGTCTACGCGACCGTACTATCCACGCGCTATTGCCTCGGGTCGGTGGTTTGGTTATTTAAAACATAAGCGGTGGCACGCTGAGTGGCAAAAGGTGGGTCAAAACCTTGCCAGTCAGCTTAAAAGTAGGCGCCCTGCGACGGTTGCCCCTGGTTGATAAAAGTGAGGCCGTGCTGGGCAGCCTGGTTGTAGTGCGCATGCTGCTGTTGTTGCATAAGGGTCATGTCGTCGTCCTTTTTCACCATACCCGGCTGACCGCTGCCAACACCAGTGTCCTTTTCGATCTTGACGGACTCCCGATACTTTTGCAGGTACACCTTGAGGGCCTCAGCGTAGTTTTCAAACCCGAGGGACTGCATGGCCCATAGGATGTCCTCACCGTTGATGGTCTTGCGCTTTTCTTGTTGGCAGCGGTCGCTGGCCTCGCTGGTGATAAACGAGATAAATTCGGACACGCACTCTTGTATGGTCTCCTTGGCCTCCTTGGCAATCTTGGCGTTCTCTGGTAGTGCGCGTTTCATGATGCGGGCAACGTTGGCAATCGGCAAAAAGCGATCCTGTTCCTTGATGTCGTCATAGTCGTCGTTGGCTGGCGCGTGGGCAGACGAGCCCGTGTTGTCGTTGGACATGGCAAAAGAAAAACGAAGCTAGGCCAGAGATATTGGCCCGTTGAAGTGTTGACACGCTTGCTAAGCGTTTACAAGCGAGAGTCACCAGTGTTTGGTAGCGCGTCGAGGCAAGAGCAGATATGGCGATTGGCGTCGACCAGGTCAACGCACAGGCGGAGGATGTTCGCAAAAAGCAACCAGAGTTCAATACCACAATGGTTTGCAAAAGCTAATACATGCAGGGTTAGCATACGTGGTGACCAGAGGCAGCAATCTATTGCAACAAAAGAACTGAGCCGAGGCGGGTGCATCTGATCCAAGTAACGATTGCACTGAACACAGCAATACGCGCTACCACACCTATTCCCTTCCCTACGGGTTTCTCCCCAGTAATGGCGGGCGCTGCAGTTGCCACGATCAGGTGCTAATCGCTGGCCTTTTTTTCTCTTAATCTTTTGCCCAACCACCACAATACCCCACTCTCACACCCGGTGATGGGAAAAAAATGACCGCTGGGAGGATCCATTGGCGCTGGTTGACACCGGGTCCTCCACACTGCCACCATTGTTACCAATTCGGTACCCGGTGGTGCAGCCGACCGTAGTCCACACCAATCTACAAGGGGGCACGCTTGACACCAAAGAACATGCCACTGGGCTCTCTCAAGCACAGAAACGGATTGAACGATGACGACATGTCGAAATTCTCCCCTTACCTTGCGGGCGAGATACGCAAATATGCGGTGCTGAAAGAGCTCCTGCAGCACTATGGCGGCTAATGCAACGGTGTGACTAAGATACTCTGGGCGATAACCGTTGGAAAGCAAGTGCAAAACGCCGTACACGTAAAACCCGGTGGCAAAGAAAGAAAAAGGAAAGATAGGTATACCTCATATCCCACAGCGCTCTCTAGTTTTTTTTATGCCTGCAGGGCCAGCGATGCCCTGCGTTGTCGGGCTGCTGCCCATTGGCGGCGGCGCATAGCCCATGGCTTCGCAGCGTGGATGGCGCGCAGCGCAAGTTAATGTTGGCGTAACGAGCCCCAGATGCCATCCCACAACGCTTTCCAAATACGTACGCAGCCATGCGGCGAGCGTACCAGGACTTTGGCGCACGGCTCGCCATCCTTGCGAAACGGCTGCGCTGCGCTGCCCATGCTTGACCCTTGGTCAGGCATGTTCACGTACACGTAAACTCCAAAAACCTGACATGGCGGTCCAAAAGTGAGCGCATGGTGGCCACTGTTGGCACTTGACCCGGTTATACCGCCATCTTCCCCCGCCTCCATCACGACCACCCAAAGCGCTTCAAGACGTCCAATGGCTGCTCAGCCATATCTGAAAAAACACACGACGTAACGCCGATTGGCGTTCACAAGCCACGCTGCCAACTGGCGTCCACTCATCAGCTGCTTACTGCTCAGCCCCCAGCCACTTAGGTGCCAAGGCACGCCGCACACGGGGTTGTGGCGCCTGTTCTCGTTCACATTTCATGCACACGTGAAAAAAATAGGTTGACTGGCTCACCGCGAATTGAACTATAGGCAACAGGATGAGCTGACCTCGTCGTCACCTCACTGCAAGGTCGCTTAGCCCACACGCCACATATTGGCCAAAGCTTGGAACTAGCGTTAGGGCCGCCAACCAAAGGCCAGTAATTAGAGAGAAAGAGAGAGCTATTACAATAAAATGAAGCGTGTGCACTTGTCCAGAGCTTAAACAGGGTGAATCTTGACCATGCAGTGGGCATTGCTTTATAACAAGGCTGTCAGCAGAGGCTGCTGCCTCTGCCGGAGAGACGATTTCCATAAGTCAGCGATAGTGCCCTCCATTTTTAGCACAGTAAAGACGCCAGTGGCCTTTCTAGCGTCTTTGTGCAGGTCGTGTCTAGAGTCAGTATAATACAAAAGAACCAAACGGAACGAAGTGTATACCAAAGTCCACTCGCCATCATCTTTACTTGGCAGTACAAATACACCAGCGTTACTGGAAATCAGGGCGACATTTCACCCGCGTCCATCGAGTCGCCTTGGTCGTCGATAATGTCCCACTTCTCTTCACGTTGATACTGGTGCCAGTCGATGTCCACATCGCAGTAATGAAGGCTGCGCAAATAATTCATCACCTTGCTCTCAATGTGTGGGTCACTGCGGTAAAGGCTGAGTGTCAGACGAACCACCTTGTAAAAGCTGTAGGGCATGGCGGTGGGTGCTGGGTGGGAGATAGGCCTATTTCCGTCGCCAGGTTTACATGAAAAAGAAGCGAGAGAGCATCCCAAAAATATTAGCGCCAAGGGCAAACTAGACCTTGATTGCTGCACTACCACCGTCGTACAATGGTGTATGCACAAATCCGCCAAGGCAAGAGCCTATCAAACCCTTACCGATCTAATGGCCTGGCCTGTAAGCAAAATGCTCTCAGGTTGGCTGCTGCTTGGGTCACCATGGTGGGCGAAACTGATAGCTGGTACAGGTTGCAGAGGTAAACTACGTTGTAATTGACCATGGCGAGGCCCACGATAAACCGTTCTAGATGGTGGTCGGTCATATACAAGGGCACAGCACTGACCGTCCACCCCATATTGCCATGAACCAGCCAAGGGACGCTGTTAGTAACCCATGCACATGCAGCCATGGCCTGTTTACCATGAACATATTTATGCATACAGTCATATATCATGCAAACTGTTAAGCGTTACCTTGAATTGCGGTGGACCCAGTTGGGAAAAATGACTGAATCTGCTGCGCCACGGTACTGGAACCCAAATGGTAGGCTATGGTCGTGGTACTGCGACAGAACCTTGAGCAAAAGCAGCACCGTTTCAACGCACGCGTTCAAGTAATCGGCCGGAAACTCTAAACGGCAAACCCATACGCTGAACAGGAAGACCTTTCCGTCGAGGTTAGCTTCCAGAAAGACATGCCCTTGCAATGGCAGTGTCCACAGCTGCTGTAATGTACCAGGTCAACGCATCGTTCCCCAGTGCTGTATCTTCTATCTTTTTTTCGTGTCGTTCGATTAAGCGTTATCCAGCCTCTAGTTCTATCTGTGCGAGACAGACAGCTGACTTACTATGCCACTCATCATTGGTCGGCCAAATCAGTCCGTTGATATGGGTGACATTGCAGTCCTCTTGGTTGACAAAGGGTGATGAGGTGCGAACGTGAATAAGCTTGAGATCAAAAATAAAGAGCAGCTCGGCAGCCAACAGACGCTGAGCGTGGTCGATGGCTGTGGCCACCCGATCAACCGGGGCGGTTAGGCTGGCATCTGTAGATAGGTGCGCCGGGTGCGAAAGATTGGCTAGCACGGGCGGGCTATCAGACGTGGGTGATGATGATTGCGATGGGGGTTGACGCTGGGATGACCGCGCCTTGCCGGCTGGCGGTGCGGACTCGGGCAAATCACTGGATGCTTGGTTGGTCGAATTGGTTTGGTTGAAGCGGGCAATGGCTGCATTTAGGTGTGCTCTGTACGTCGCTAGCTGGGCTCGGCGCTGGGCCAAGTCATCTTGGCCTTGTAGCACGATGTTGGTAAGCGGACCCGCAATAAAAATAAAGGCAAGTGGGCCAAAGCGTGAGTTCACTAACTTTGACATCAATAATGTCAGTCCGGTAAACGACGCAGCTTGAGTCAATACTAGAAGCAGTCAATTGGAGTGGTAGAAAAACAAAGGTTGCACCAGCCATTAAACCAGCAGGTGGACTGCCGTTACCTTGCTGCAGTTTGGCCTTTAATTCCTGCAGGTGGCGTTCTAAGCGGTCGGTGCGGCGAGTTTGCTCCTGTAGCTCGATGACTTTGCGACCGTGCAGCAAGGGCCCGGAGCTAATAATGGAGGTTACCGACCGAATGGCTCTTTTGGTCCGCTTTTTCAACTGCCGAGTGCGCTTGCGGTACTCCCCTAGCCTAACGCCGTAGTAACAGCAGCGTCAGCAAAATGCACCTGTCTCCAACAATAACCACATTGCTTTAGCCACGAGCCAATGACCCAGTCATGTGCGGAGGGGAGAAAAGGCAGCGAGCTAGGCCGAGTACGCTTTCGTGTGAACGCACTCGGACGAGTCCCAGCGTAGTCATTGGGGCTGGTTGTTTTTTGTCCAGCTAATGCAAAACCAAAGAACACCCTACATACCATTCTTGCACACAAATCTCGCAGTACAAGCGATGTCGGCATTGCTGGCATTGGGCGCACTCCATCTGCATACTGGGCGACTACCGTCGACTGCTCAACGTGGTAGGCTAGCGTGTAAGTTTGCCAATGGCCCAAAACTCGATACCAAGGCTTGGCATGCTACTCCGGCAAAGGCCACGAAAGAAATAAAAGAAATAAAAGTAACCCGGTTAAGTCCACTGCATCAGCTACGCTGGTCGACACAACTGTGCGCAACACTAGTCAGTCATCCGCTAATCGTCGGCGTAATGGGATCTCTCTCTCTCTTGTTGTAATGTTTGGCGCATGACTCGGCGCATGCGAGTCTGCAAGTGGCAACGGCTAGCGGAAAAGGAAAGAACTCAGAGCCAAGCACCAGCTTTGTGTCTCGTCAAGATTCAGCTCGAGTGCTGCTGGTGGAGCCCAAGGTGAAGGAGTGGGTGACTTGGTCAGGCGACCTATTCCCTGCCCTGATAAAGCTGCCTTTTCAAATGCACCAAGCAATGCCATTCGTTTAGACTCCCCGGGTTGCATTCTCTTTCGCCGGAATGTGCAGTGCTCGGGAGTGAGCACATAGACTTTGGCCTTTTTTGTTGTTCCTTGTTAAAATTTATATCAGCCTCTGCACCCAATGCCTATGAAGCACAGCAAACGGTTAAAAATAAATGCAATGTACAGGGTTTGATTTCGGTGCGCATCGAGTCGTTACTTTTTATAGGCGTTTGGATACAGATGACAGCACGAAATAAACACACGAACAAACAGCTCACATTATAGTGCAGTCCCCTGCGCCTGGTAGTTTGGGCATGCCGCTGCTGTCGTCCACGTCCATATCGGGAGCAATTTCCTTTAAAAGTTCCTTTGGAGGTTGGCCGCAGTCTTGCATCTATTCCCCGCGCCAAAAAACCCAATCCAAATCCAGATAATAAGGTAAATTGAGAATTAGCACAAAGTGTTTCAAGACTAGCCTATCTCGGGCATTACCATGACTCGACTTTTTCTTCTCTCACTCTCACTTTTGTATATTCAATGGCAATGGAACTTGTCCATGAAACAGTAACACAGTCGCTCAGGCCTTTGCTGTCGTACCTAGTCCTAGAACCTGTTTCACGTCATTGATATACTTACCTCCTTCATAAGTTCGACAATTTTTTTCTGGCCCTGATCGGTTTGTGAGACCCTGTCGTAGTCGGGAGCATCGTAAAATGCCACAATTTGCTCGATGTAACGCAACTGTTTGGCATACTGGTTGTATTCAGCAGCAGGCAAGGATTCCTTGCGAGCGGCCAGCCAGTCAGGATACTTGCGAGCAAGTTCCTGCATCGGCTCGTACAGAACATCCTTGGTCATGACCTGCTCCAATATCGATTCCATCATCCCTTCAAAGTCTTGGCCATCCACCAGATGCTCAAGTTGGTCCATCATGCCCTTGAGCAGGTTGTCAGCTGAGTCCTCACCGCCTTCGCCGTTGGCTTCGGAAAGATCAGCGTTAGCCTGGTCCGCACTGTTGTCTAGCTTGCCAATGGTGGAGCGGATACGGTCCTGGAATGACTGTGGTTGGCGTAATTCGGGATCGGGTGTTTGAGGGGCTGTCTTTGGTGAAAACTGTGATGTGAACAAGGATGGCTGATCAGGGCGTGATGAGGCAGCTCGCTCAGCTGTGGCGCTCCCGCTTTTAGTATCAGGCAAAGTACTGGGCAAATCCATCCCTAGGGTATGAAACGACTGCAGTAGCTGCTCTATGGTTGATTTTAGCCCTTCGTCGTTGCCGTCAACTTGTTCCAATAGCTCCTCCATACCCTGGGTAAACTGCCGGGCAAATTCGGCCTCAAAGTCTGGGGTAAACGCCTCATTGGGCTCGCTTGATAGGGCTGTCGGCTGTGATGTTGGAGGCTGGGGCAAGTCTGTGGTGTTGGCAGCCTTAAGCTGGATGGTGGGTGTGGTCAAAGGTTGCTCGGCGTTGGTCTGGAAATCGTCGAGCGCGCCATCCAGTAGGTCATCCAGCTCCGGATCGTAACCTGTCACCGAGACCTTGCCAGTGGGATCTGTCATGGGGTCACACACGGGAAGCGCTAAGAATGAAAAAAAATGAGTGAAAGCGCGCGCGTGTGTGGGTGTGGAGTATAGGACAACAGTGTTGCCAGTAAAACCAAGAACGCTAGCGTTTGAAGCCAGACAGGCACCAGCAGCAGGGTTGAGGGTACGAGGCTAGAAAGGTAAGAGCAATGCCCAGAATGCCGTTTGGTCCAGTCGCAAAATGAGCGAAGGGAGTGAAGAATAAAAGGTCCAAATTACTGCTTTGACAAAGAGAGATATGCGACATGCCTGGTATATCAGAGCAAGGGTCACGAGCATTTAGCGCTAAATATTTCAAAGAGGCGGGGCGGGCAAGAGCGAAATAAAGGCCACCTAGTGGCATGTGACTGTGGTATGGGCTGAAACTGGCATACTGGTCTTATCTCGCCAACTACGCTCGGACGCCACGGTGCGCACATCACCTGAGCAGCCCCTCTTTCTTCGAGACACGCTGCATTGGCCCAAAGCCCGAATATATGCCAGATTCGCCTGGCGAGCTGACCCAGGGCAAAAGTGCATACACCAGCTGTAATGTGTTAAGCCTTAGCATGCCCGTATGGCCCACAGGTTCAGATGGCTAAAATCGAGGCAATCCATCGCTACCTGAATTCTCATTCTTGTTGCAGTCAAATTCCTTTATATTCGCTATACTATTTACTGCGCTAGCCAGTGCACAGTGCTACATTCTCTTGTTGCCGTGACGACCTTTTGCCTCCAACGGGTTGCTGTCTTTGCAGTAGCCATTGATTTCGCTCGCGAAGCCCTTGTCGGCCTGTTCAAGCGCTTCCATTCCCAACCTTTGAGTTTTTCTTGTCCTAATTGATGGTGGAGTGCTTGTTATGGCCCTGAGCACACCCCACTCTTTGGCCGAGACGCGGCGGTGCTGGATTTGCTTGGGCGACGACTCGGACTCGTCAGGGTCCTGGGTCCGGCCCTGCCCCTGCTCTCTGGCCTGCCACCAGAACTGTTTGCTCAATTGGATCACCGAACGACAACGGGACGACCCCGATGCACCGGTAAGTGAATAGTGGCCATGGGCAGCGTGCAACGCCATCATACTCACTTCCAGCAGTGGTTCTTTCGGTAGCACGACGGACCACGGCTGCTTTTAAACTATCCAGTCACTCATTTCTATATTTTTGCGTTTAGTCCTGAGGCTGGTTATTCCATCGGCTCCTGCTTTAGGTTCTGTGCCCTCAGTGTCAAGCCCGGTATCAGCTAGTTGAATACAGGCCATTGCTCTACACGTTCTTACGGCATGCTGATACTGCCATCAACAAGCTTGTCACCACTGCGGTGGTGCTGGGTCTGTCGTCGTGCGCATTGATCTGCCTCACCACTTATGGTGCCTACGCGGTGCTTACATTCTACGGTACGCGGGAAGGGGAACGGCTCTTGGGCGCACCGAACCCTTGGGGTTGGCGCACATGGCTTGGCCTGCCCACGGTGCCGTTGATTCTTATTGCATCGCGCATGTCAACTTTTGATATCGTTTTGCCCATCATTCCCGTACTTTTCTCTAAGCAGGAGGATCTCTATTTCAGCAGCCCACCCACTCCGTCGCTGATAATCACGCTGCTTCCTTGGGTCCGGGTGGCGTACAATGACCTTTACTACCATTTCTTTAGCGAGCTAGAGGTCAATTGGTACAAATACGTAAGCTCTGATGCCGAAGCCGTGGAAACGATCTCAACGGTCATATCGGCACATGGCGGGCAGCGGAGGGAGCAGACAAACACTGCCCCTGACCACGCTGCTGTCTCCACTGGCCGTGAAAACCAGCAACTTGTGCAGCCAGGTAAGCATGCTTGAGCGAGAGGGTTTTGGTTCATGATATCGGGGGATGCTATGCGGTATGCAGGGAGGTGTAGAAATGCGTTGTTATTTCGGTAGTAAAGCATGCGGTCACGTACTGACCCGGTAGGTAAATAGCAGTCTGATTATATCTCTTTTTTCTACTTTCATGGTGAGTGGGATTGCTATTAGACGGTGCAATTGACAATGGCAGGCCCATCAATGATGGCAGTCGGGACGACCTAGCAATCACGTACGAAACCGATATCATTCTACAAAATGGCGCCATTGTTCGATTTGTGGTTGGTGCGCTGCTTTTCCCAGCCATTTCATCGTTTTGTGGCGGATTACTGGGCCAGGTGCCCATAATTCGATCACGGTTACCGACTCGATTTCACCAAAACATCCTTGGTGGGTGCTTGTTTGTGCTGCTCAAGGACATTACCACGGTATTTTACAAATACCTAGCGCTCAAAGTCCGGTGGAGTCGCACCGTGAAAGAATACCGACGGCCACAAAGCTAATTGCCAACAGTTTTACTGGCATTTGGGTTTATTTTTTACACTGGTCCCATTTCCAACTACTGGCCATAATCAAGACATTGCCTGTGATGCGACGGTGAAGCTGTCAACGTGGTATATTGGGTGGGACCACTAATGGCTAACCAGGCTGTATTCTATCAATTTTACGACAAAAAGAACGTCGACGCATATAAAAAAGTGGGTAAAGGACGCCTTAATGATGATCCTTTTTTAATAATAAAAAGGACAGGTTTTGCACTCCTCCGCAATGCCGATATTCTTGGATACTACGCGAGGGTAAAACGGTAATTTGAACCCGACCAAGAATGGGCATTGGTACTAGAAACTGGCAGCCATAGCCTCTGCATGTACATATGTAAAGGCATTCGACATGGATCGATGTCCTGTCTTTGCCCAACTTTCATCGCGGAACAAGGAGCAAAAACTCGCTGAAAAAAGGGGCGATCTGTCCGGTTGGTAAACATTATCAGCGATGCGTAGGCCATAACAACCGCTTTGGCGTATTATCTGTGCAGTTCGTCTGGAGCGCCACACGTACGGCAGCCCAGTGGCCCCCATCTCGAAGCAAGGCCTGCAGTTGACTGGAATCGAATGGGGGATTTTAAGCCGAGGTCCACCGGTGCTGGCAGGTCTTGCTGCAACACACATAGTACAGGGTCATTTTGGTATCGGCCGCGCGCGATTGCGACTGAAAGAACACAGCCTCGGCGTGCCCACAGCGCGGGCATGGGTTACTATTAGTTCGGGGCAGTGTAGGGTCCGAGCTGAGATCGGTGATGACCATGGTTTGTTCACTAGGCGCATGGACAATCTCGTGGCGGTAGATGCAGGTGTTTTGGGACGGCTCAACGTGGTTGCAATTGCGGCAGGCAAACATGAGCTCTCGGGTGCTACGCTTCTCGCGCGGGTAAAGCAGATTGTTGCATTCGGAGCAGTACCGAAACGTCGCCATCGTGATAGATGGTGCGAATCTTGAACAATCAATTTAGGAATTTATAACCCTTGAAGAGAAATACAAAAATAACAACTGCTACTACTAGAGAGAAAAAGACTAGCGGACTGCCGGGAGCAATGCTGGTTTTTTTAGTTACTTGGCAAACATTTTGTGTGGGTGAGATGTCTGCCAGGAGGTGTGCACCCCCACCCTGACCTGTAATGACCTCAGCAATAACTCTCGGTCTTCTTTGCTGCAGCTACCAACGACCTATGCCACATTCTAGTCCTTTTTGGCATTTATATTCGACCTTGGTAATTTGCTCCAAACGCGCGTCAAGCATTGTCATTTCACAGCATGTCCCTGTCACAATCCCGCTCAAGGCGGGCCAACGCTGGCAATAGGTCAGTACCTAGCTGTATGGTCAAATCTAGTGCTGTGCTCTGGGTATTATGATGGGGTTGCCAAATAAGGCGAGCATGGGGAATCCCAACTGTTGAATGGTCATTGCTTTAGAAACAACTGTTAATTTGTTTGCAAGAGAGAATGCTCATGGCTTGATGCGACTGCAACCATATCTAAATATCCAGATTGCGCCAACTCATCGAGCAGGAACGCGTGGCCCAGGCAAAGCAGGGCCCAGGAAATGTGCAGGGCAACGAACCATTGGAAGAGCAAGAGGATGTCGATTTTGATCAAAGTACGTCAACTAACTACCTTGTTTATTTTTTGGTACATTGGCTGCTAGCTGATACACAGCTTTTAGCCAAACATACATGACTGCTGTTCGTTTCTGAGATGCCTATAGTAGGTGCATTGTTACGAGCTCTTAACATGAGGGTACTGGGTGAGGTATTTTGATGTGCATGGTCAATGCCATCTTTCTTCGTCAACTAGGTAAAGTGCCCGAACAGGAACGAGCAGATGTGGTGGACTCGGACTTTAGTGATAGTCCTGATGAGGAGGATCAGGACACCGACGAGACCAACCAGTCAAGGGTCAATGACTCAGACGAAAAGAAACCAGCTGTAAGTATACCCAGGTGCTCCTAAAGACGCACATTGCCACATGGAGAACCCTTAAATCTGCGTGATGACCCCATGGCGCTAAGCGTACATGAGGGTCATCATTAGATATCCCCATGTTCCACAGTATTGTCAATTTTTCCGGATATTAATCAAACTACAATGATGCTGCTTGCACTTTCTGAGCTGCTGATTCCTTATTGCCAACGACGAATGGCATGTGTAGACCAAAAAGCGGCCACGGACACTATTGAATGCTATTGCAGCCAAGGTCTCAATGCTATCAGGTTCAAAGCCACGACCACCGCGAAGAGGTAAGAACGTAGATGACTATAATTGGTGAGCGTTCATTTGGCCCAGAGCTTTTTAAACTATCTTTGTACAACAGCTAACCCATGGTACCAGCCGTGGCGGATTATAATGGCTTGATGTTTTTGTCTTGTCTGGTATAGAACGAACCAAACGTGAGGCAACTCGACAGTCTAGCCGGCGTGCTGCAGTGATAAAGAAAATGGAAACCGAATCCATTCAACGGGCGTACAGCGAGCGGCGAGTAAGTTGTATCTGGAATGGCCTTTTATTTTCACTGAACAAGGTGACCATCTCTGCATACCTTTCTTCTATATCATAGCTGCGCTAATGTGAAGTGCTATAGCCAATACGGCAGCTGATACCGTCTGACCCTTCTTAACGGATGTGCTTTGGTGTTCTTTTTTTTGTTTCGCGCGCGTCACCCTCACTGCAACCTTTAGGCCAAGCTCCGCCGTCGTAAACGCACTCAGGAACAGCCCTTATCCCAAGCTGAATTGCTCAAAGAAGCTCAAGAAACTGAGCGGCAAAACACAGAGGCGCTTAAAGCCTTTGTGTTGCAGGAGGAAGACCAAAAACAGCGGGCTCGTTTACGGAACCGGGCTGGGCTAACAGCAGCAACAGCTGGCCAAGTGGTTATTTTCCGTTCAATGACCTCGGTGGATCACGCTGGCCACCCAGCGATGCACAACCTGGTGACTTTTACCAGTGCTTCGCCACTGGGCTCGAGCAAGGCTTGGTGGCCGTTCACCCAGCCAATCCCAGAACCCACGCCGTGCCCCATCACAGGCCTCCCAGCCCGATACAAGGAGCCTGTCACTGGAATACCTTACGCCAATGTGGCAGCCTACCGGATTCTTCAAGACCTCCAGCGTCACAAGTACCGTTTTTCCCCCCAGCTACGCGCATTCGTGTGTCGGCAAGTCAAGAGCACTACGCCCAGCTAGGCACAGGAACGCTCGTTTGCTAAGTAGTTGGAGAGAAATTAGATGGTGTGAAGGCAGCTGACACTCCTGTTGGACAATGCTATCTGGTCAGTTGCAAAGTGCATGCTGTGGTAGGTTTCAGGGTTTCTTTAGGGCCAGGTATCGTTTTTCCTGGGCCTGTACACGAGGTCACACAGAGATATGCAATTGATTTTCTTTTTCTTGCGTCTATCTATTCGGGTGTAAAATATCGACCTCAAAGAAACGCTAGCAGCTATTCTAGTATACGTGTTTTTTTGGATGCCATATGCACCTTGTGGTATACATAAAACAGCTGGTTTTAATGGCTTTCATTGTAATTAAAACCAACACCAGTATCGCTGACTTGAAGTATCCAGGTATGTCGATTGTGTATAATATAAAGCTCCAATAACAAAAGCCTCCCCTCCCAATGGCATGGCTTGTTTGAGGGATAAGCAATTACTCCAAATGACTCTAGGCACTAGGGCCTTTGGCAGTCGACATTTGGTCATGAGGGGAGAAGGGGGAGGCTTCACGGCAAAGCAAAGAATAGCCGAGCACTGAAATAGCACGCGTAGTATGAGCATTGCGTGTAAACGGAAACCTTGTCGGTATCATAGTCGTGGTACAAGGTGCTGGGTTAGGCAAACTAGCGCCGCCCAGATAAAGGGAGGTATGAATCCGAGGCAGCGCATGTCTCCCAACTTGGTGGAGGCTGGGGAGCAGGAAATCACCTGACTCCCTTGGCCCCGCCCAGCTGGCAGCAGTGAACTGCTAGGGCTTCGCAGCCCCGGCTGCACCAGCAGGTCAAATATTTAAATACAAGCCCTTAGCCATCGAGGCAAATTAAGGCTTGAATAAATACCTGTTATTTATTACATCGTTTACTGTTGTTGGTCCTGCTCGGCTGAATTTTGTGACATGCATAAGGCCTCAGTCTGCAAAAGCCGGCGATAGCAAATGCTGTAGCTTGCTTGTTTTTGTTTTGTTGAAAAAGACATGTACACTCAAAGCAAATATATCTACGATTTGGTTGAGAATACCAACACACCAAAGGGTGGCGGCCTTTTGTGCGTAACTAGATCTAACTATGATGCAAGGGAAAGGGATGCCTATTTTCATATTAGCCTAGCCTTTGAAGCGCTCCCGAGCTGAACAAAGGGCCAATTCTTTTCGTTGTTTTTTGATCTTGCCAACGATATGCACCAAAAGTCAGCACCATTGCCAAAATGGGCGTCGTCCATTGTGTCGCCGTATGGATGGCTGCACAGCTGTTGGCCCTCTGTGTTTTTTTACGGCGAATCAGTGGAAGAGGGCCATGGTCGACTGTGAACTACCACATCCTAACCAGTGCGCTTGGTAGCACTTGTGCTGGGAAAAGATAGCCATAAGGAAAGTGGAATGGATATGGGATCCCACATCCAGCTATTCAATGCCAAAATTGCAATAGCCATTTGAGCAGTGGAGCAAGCACCTCTCAAGAAAGACTTAGGGCTTTGGGCGTTTCCACTCTAGAAACACATTTTGCTTATAAATACCAGTTGTTTCGGCCCTACCCAAAGCACTGCACTCCTTTCACCTTCATTACCCAACTCTTCAACACTACTCTCGCTTTTCCTTGCTGCTCTTCTGTACCGCGACGCTGCTTACCCTGGGTGCTTTTTTTTGCACCCTGCTTTTGGTTTATCTATCTCCTCTTCGCCCGCTTCCCTCCCTTCGTCGCCACCATGCGTTACAAAATTACTCTGCTGTTGTTGGCTACCATGACCACTGGGCTGTGACCATGGCGTAAACCAAGGAATAATGCCAATGCTGACACTCCAGTAGTGCAAGGGCAGTCAGGAGATGGCGGTATCAATTCTCCACTGGTGTATACTATCGATACTTTATCAGAGGTTTACAATGATCTTCTGTCGTAAGACTCTCTCCTTCCTGACACAACGCAACAAGGTGACTCGATCCAGTTATCTAAATCCCCGGAGAATGACGTTGCCAAATATCCTTATGGTCAGGCATCTGATTATGAGATAGATAAACGTACATATGTGTTCGCTAATACAGTGCAGCGTATTGTATTAAGCGACAAGTATTAACAGCTGCTGAAATCAATGCAGATATGTAGCTAGACTAAAATTTAATCATGAGATCATGCAATGTGCCTGCTGTGTCTCTGTGTACCATTGTAGGCAATGAAAACCCAATACCTGCGTGATCCAGCCATTGACGAGAAGAAAAAGGAGCAGTATCGATAAAAAACAGATATTTCAGCAGCAGAGGTCCTACTTTTACTCTACTTCGAGCTCCATGTGAAATTTTGCCGGGGCCATAATCTGCTTCTAAAGACGGAGTATCCAAAATTATCTTGAGAAGTGATGACAATAATTTTGGATGGCTTACAATCTGATGTTTTTAATTTCTGTTACGATGATTTAATTCGCACATCTGATTTTATAAACAACAATGGTTATATGGACTTCATGCTCCTTGACTCGATCAAATTCCCGGACTGGTTTGCAGGTTTGCCAGTCGTTGAAGAGATTGACTACCAAGAATCATACCAGCGAGCTTGCTTAAATATTCCTTCAACTGAATAAATGGCTTTTTCGGAAGTTAAAAATGGGCTGTTTGGCATGTCACAAAATTCGGCCGAGCGGGACCAACAACAGTAAACGATGTAATAAATAACAGGTATTTATTCAAGCCTTAATTTGCCTCGATGGCTAAGGGCTTGTATTTAAATATTTGACCTGCTGGTGCAGCCGGGGCTGCGAAGCCCTAGCAGTTCACTGCTGCCAGCTGGGCGGGGCCAAGGGAGTCAGGTGATTTCCTGCTCCCCAGCCTCCACCAAGTTGGGAGACAGGCAAATTCAACGGCGGCTATGTAATGGAAATCCCTGCCCGGATGGAGAAGTGCCTGGAAATCATTAATAAGGTCGAAATCCTTTTGTTTTTAAGTAAATACAATGCAGAGAAGTTTGAATCTAGCCTGTATCTAGACATTGTTCGCAAAGATCGTAATGGCGCAAAGCACGCCTTCAATGACATTATGGCCTTTCAGAACATCCTGGAACTCATTGGTGCATATATTGCAAAGGGCTACTACGACCAAGTCCTCGTGTTTATCGATCGGATGAAGAAAAACAAACACCTAGTCGAGTTTAGGGACGCCATCGAGGTTGGCACTGGCTTTGACTACCATGAGCGATTGGTGGTTGTGACCTTGTTCACCACAAACAATAGACCTGTTGATCGAAATATCATGAAATTTTTGGCCAGGGTGATTTTAGACAATGGGCTTTGGGATAAGGAGTTGGCCAAGGGTTTTACATATTGTAATTTTAAGGATTACGGCCAAAAATGCTGCAATCATTACTTGAACAAGACGTTCTATCAAAGACAGATAGAGACAGAAATTGTGTAAGGTTTAAAGAGCGGATCTCGCGTGATTTCTGGTTTGCTGACAATAAGTATATGGTAAATCATTCCCAAAAGAATTTGTTTCTATTGTGAGTAGCATCATTAGCAATAAAAAGTTTGGCTTAAAGACGCCAAAAAGGGCCATCAGCATAACGTGCTTGAATATATTATAGACGGCGAAATGAAAGGCAGGCAAGCTCTTTCTGACATAATGTGATAAGATCTGCGACAAAAGGGTTTTAAGTGTTTGCTTGTCATTCCACAGCAATTTCTATTTCGACTTTTAGCTGCCCAAGTGTAGGCATTATCTGAGCATAAAATATAGTTAAAGGTAGCTAAGGCGACTATTAACAGTATGCAATGGAATAATTAAGCAGAACTATATGACATCACTTGGTTTACAACAGTAAAAAACAGCTTACCTAAGGCATATTCTATATTCCCTCAATGCCCCTCATCACTGACACGACATAGATAAAGTGTGTGAAATGGAACTAGAGTGGCGTTGCCTTGGCATTACAGTGGACACATCCAATCAACGGCGTAGCAAGTACAGCACTGTCGGAGTAGACTTGAGGCGAGGCTCTGCTGCCATTGATCCAAGCACTAAGCTGTCCATGCATCGCAGTTGGGTTTAATGCGTTTTCATTTAGCTTATGCCATTTACCATTATAGATCTATAAAGCTATAATAACTAAAAGGTCAGGTACCCATTCTTTCCATTTCATAGAGTGCCTTACTTTTCCGGAAACTTGCAGGCGGACAAAGTCATATTTGACAACTGCCTTTTCACTACTCCAGCCGCCTATTTCTCACTATATCGCTCTATCTTTAAAGACATCAAACAGTGACCATCAAATATATTGCTGCCGCTGACGTCCATAGCTCAATGCGCTACCAGCGTTTATAACCTTGCACAATAAACAACGAGTTTGATATCAGAAAGTTGCATATCCAGCAGAACTTAAGCAAGCGGTAGTAGATACTGAGCTAGAGCACTGAGTAGCCCAGTTTGTGTATAATTGGAATGGCCGACTGGTAGTGCAACTTAACATGGTTTATCACGGCATGTAGGAGCTCCATGCGATGGTGTCGATGCAATGGGCTCAAGAGAGTGACCAGCGTTTTGCGCGAAGGATCAGGCACCTGTAACACACCCGTGGATTGGCTGTTATTTAAATGGTGTGCCAGCGATCCTGGAGTGGATTGGGACCTAGCGGGCCACATTTGGGTGGTAAAATGATGTACTGCGGCGTCAAAGCATTGGTTACGCAATAGCGCTTCCATATAGGAGTTGTGGTTGTTCTCGTCCAGCGCTGTTTGCCCCTTTGTTTGAATGGATGCCCAAAACTCTGAGAGCAACTGCACCTGTTTATGATGCCCCAGTGTATCCAAGATGACTGTGATGAGTGGCGGTGTCAGTGGCAAGCCGGTTAATTTAAAGTCTTGCCATGTAGCAATAGCTTTGGCACCCAGGCCAGCGCGATTGTAGGCATCAATGAGCAAGGCATAAGTTACGGCGGTGGGGGTGGCTGGTTTGGGTAATGGCTCTGGCGTGCCCGAAGCTGATTGCACATGTGGTATCATTGGATACAACAACTTTTGGTGCCACCGCTCCACGTCAAGGATGCGACACTGGTTACTGTAGAATTGGATGAATTGGTTGCACACGATTACTGGTATCTGGTGCCCATCCTTTTCGAGCTCATTGATAAGCCGTTCACCAGCCTCAGGGCCAGCACGACCGATGATATGCCGTAAGAGCGGAGCTAGTCGGTGCTCTGTGGGATGGTGACCGGGGTGAGATTGGGCCAAGTCCTGCTTTGGCTGAGGCTCCTAGTTACCAGGTATGAATTCGTCAGCAATCCTGCATGTAGTAGAAAAAACAAGGGTAAAGGTGGTGCTACTACAACGTTAAATATGCATCAGCAAGGTGGAGCAGCAGGGCTTCTTAATGAGAGGTAAACTTACCCAAGCGTACTGCGCTGGCCTTTTGGCTAGCCGTACATGGCGAGCGGCGTACCAACGAAATCGGGGCAATGGCAAACGGTGTGCTGGTGGGCCAAAAGCAAGCTTGGGAATCAAACGCACTGTACCGATGCCACGGTGAATGCACGGCGGCATGGTGAGGCTCTGAATGGGGGTGGACGGGATGACAGTGAAGTAGGCCAAAGCCAGCAATCAAAGGATAATGCCAGTCACACCAAACAGCGGGGTATATTTGAAGCCCTCGCGATCCCGCAATCTGGTCAGGAGTGGATTATTTGGTGGCGGCCGAAAGCCGCCTAGCAGTTGATCATCTGACCTGGTACCCTTCTGTCAAGGTTAGAGTGCCAGAAAACGCTACCATCCGCCTGGCTCCCGAAAGAGACCGTTCCTGGTGACTCAGGAGCAGGGTCACGTTTTACTTTGGCCTGTGTCATATACACTTAAATCAGTTATAACTAAACAAATCAAACACTTACTGAGATCCCAGGTACTGTATGCTCTCAACAGAAGTGATAACCAACACACTTAGGTGTGGCAGAAGGTGTATCTTAAATCATTATTTTTATGTACCCAGCTCACGTTTGTATGGATTAGATCTCTGACGGGAGGTGTGCAGCCCCACTCCTGCCCGAAATAGTCACGCCCAAAAATCACGTTGGCAACAAAGAGCGCAGGTGGCTCGCCATCACATGCTAGGGACACGCCTGCTGGCCCCGGACAGAAAATGAATTCGTGTGCTGAATAGGAAAGTGCATAGGAGCGTGTAGGCACTACTGGCAGGAAGGAGTGTGGCAGAGACGACAAGGATGACACGGCGCTAGCCAAAGTCGTCCACCCAGGGCCCGTCAAGTAATAGTGCAGAAGCGTCTTTCGCAATCAGGACCAGGGCGTCATTATCAGCGCAGTCGTGGGCGAAGATAGGGCCCAGGCCAGCCTGTGCCAGGCAGCCACATAGGGCGCGGCAGAAGCAGCAGGACGGGGGCGGCCATCCCGCTGAGCGGCATGGTGCTGACCGCTGCCCTGCGTGCACTGATCGACCAGGCGCCAGCCACTGACCGCTTGGGTGAAGCCACCCCGGTCCCGTGATTGCATGCGCCAGGCGGTGCTTCTCTGCCTGGCAAAAGTGTAAACAAACCGTCGAGCCAGGCGAGGGGAGCGCTGCCTGGCCAGAGTAAGAAAGAGCCGTAGCGCAAGCCGTTGCCTTGCTCACAGCGGCTCTTGCACGCATGGAGCAAGCTTTGCCCCTCTCTCTGTCTCTGCTTCTGCTCACTTTGCGTCCAATGTATATTATTCAAGTGGCTCTTTGAGCACTGTGCACTACGGGCGTTTTCCAATGGCCGCCACGACCCGACCCAACACCCCCACGAGGCAGGCAGACGGTGGTAAGTGTGTAAGGCGCTGCACCCCGACTACAATGAACCACGGCCCGTTGTCCGTTCAATGATCCCAGAGACTAACTACCACGCCAACATATCCTGTCAACACTGTTCTACGTCGTGCTTTTGCTGTTCGAATTGCGTGGTCAGCGCCCATACCCCCAAACCAAATAACCGACAGCCCCACCCATCGGAACTCTGCCACGTCTCGCAAGTCAGCTAGCGCAACACCTGCTAAATACAAGATTTCCAACCACGCCACCTATCGAAACTCTGGAGCAGGTGAGGCCCAGGCGAGCCAGACTGTCAACGAGCACTTGGACGCGCAATGCAAGGACAACACGGTGGTCGTCGATGCCGC
>JANBQA010000226.1:0-20488 GCA_027576955.1 Dimargaris xerosporica
GTAGTGCAGGACAATTACACATCACTTGACCAGATTAATGTGCAATTCTAATACTTTTTCCGTAATAATAGACTATCATACAATTACATTGAAAAAGTATTAATAAATGTTTTATAGGTCGCTTTAACCTTGTCTATCATAAAGTCGCGTGTTGTCCACAGCCGCAAGAGTATTCCCTTGACGGTTCGAAACACCTCCATGCTGTGAACCATTTGCTGTGTAGAAAAACGCTAGGGAAAGCCAAGGGTTTATATATCTGTGAGCCAGGCCAGCCACACCCCTGCACCATGCCAGCACTTACCATCTGCTATTCAGGCCTGGCACCGCATTCACATCTGTGCCAAATGGCCAGGTTTGCGCAGCATAGCAATGAACCGCGGCCCTTGCATTGCTTCTGATTCAACCTTAACACCGCCACCAAGGCTTGCAAGCCATGAATGGCCCATTGCTACCACCAGGCGTTCTTTGGCATCGCCTGCCTCTTAGACGGCAGCGCCGCCACCCAATGTAGTCATCCGGAGCCAGTGGTACCAGGGCATGCTTCTCACCTTCATTGTGACATTCGAAAGATTAGGCACCAACAGCAAATGATAGGCAGCGCCCCGAATGCCGCCACTGGTGCACCTGCACATGCTCCAGTAGTTTGATGTCGTTAGCCGCTGCTTGATTCAACAAAGCCACTACCCTGCTTTCGCACCAGCCCTGGTGCCAATGGGCCATTGGTAAGTGACAATGATGAATAATGGTAGGCATCTTTTGTCGCTGACCAAGCGGGCCCATTGGAGCCCGACCTGTAGTTCCATCCTCTTCGCTTTCACGGGTGCTTTTGTATGCACACCTTCATTGTTGCCTGCGTTCAGCCATTCTGTTCGTAGCCCGCACTGTAGACGACGTTCTAAAACTTCGTACTTGCCACCAACTGCGTCCTGGCTGTCGCTGGTACCTTGCGCGCATTCAAAGTCATTGGCCAAGACACAGGCGAGCACCAAGCCATCCTAGTGCGCAGTGAATACATGCCCCTGCTCCGCCGGCTTGGATGCTGCGCTGCTTTGAATAGCGTCCGCCGCGCACCCACGCATCAGTAAGCCGAGGCGCCAGTGGCACTAGCAGTCGTTGTTCCAACAATGAATGTAGCGACTTCGCAAGGCCAATTCACGGCCCAAAGTGAAGCACGACTGGTAGCATATTTTATCTTTTCCAACACAGCCCCTCTGCCGACCCAACGCCTACGCTCTCCTCGTTGAACATCGATACCGCTAATAAAAGGTTGGCTAATGCAGCTAATGCGCACCTATTCGCTGCAGCGGGCTAGCCAGCGCACCGGTCCATGAATGGACGGTCTGGGCGCATCGAAGGCGACGAGCCCAGGAGGCTCAACCATTCTAATACCCTTGGGCTGAGCAATGATCCCAGGCACTTGTTACAAATGGGCGTGGTTGGTGCCCGCGGCAATGCTTTGCCCTGGATCAACCAGGCACTGCCGCCCTCGTGCTGACGACGTTCTGGGTGGTGGGTGCGCTTTTACTTTTAGCTAATTTTTCTACGAGGGCAGCGCTAGCATCACCATGGTGAATAAACTGCCTTTCTTCCTCCCACTTCACCAAGCCATACTGACCCAGCGCCTTCTATTTATTATAGTTGCTGGTTTAACCGTGTCTGGGGCTCCTTGATGCCCTGTCATCTGAGGTCAGTAGCAATCGACACGCCAGTGACTACTGCAAAATAATAAAGGTAATCTACAGCTAAAATATCAGCCAATAGCTGTGCTTGGTAGCGTCAAGTTTTACTCACCGCTGGTTTGCTAGCGCCAGTTAGATACTGAGTCTAACTGGCTCCCTGGTGCGAATCGCCATCCATGCTATTTTGTCATCTTGCCCCAACTGCCTCAGACCCTGTAGTCATCATAAGTGGCTAGCATCACTGGCACATAATTGTACAGACTTTGCCTGGGGACTGCTGCGCGCAAACCCGCATCTTGGATGCGCTGGGCCACTCCAGGGTAGTGTGTACGCGTGGCGGTACTCCACCATATGAGCTTTGAGCAGCGGGACCAGGGCAACAAAATATTAGGTGAACACGCATTACGTTTATTGAAAAACGAATTCAAAGTGACCGGCAAGTACTATTATACAACAAAGTCCCACGCTCTCAGGTATTGCTTTCCATGGTATCTAGCGCTGTCTACGCTTCCCAGGGTCTTCTAAACAGCAGGGTATATCATTTATGGGTCATCGGTCGCGCACCCTTTGGATCCTTCTTGCACATCCGATAATTCATGGACATGTTTGTGCGCCAGTGGCTTCCAATCAATAGAGTGCTCGTCCAGCATATTCAGGAACGCAACCATTAGGGCGGCGCTAAATTTGGAGTGCTTGACATAGTCGCTCAGCTGCTGGTACAGGCAATCCAGCAACGCCAAGTCGGCCGAGATATCCAAACTCGGGCACTTGGCCTTGTTCATAACGCACGCTTGGAATCCATAGAAGCCATAAAAGAAGCTATTCAGGGGGCGAAGGGCAATGGGCAGCTCGGTGGCTGGCAGCATGATCTCGTGGCAAATGGACAAAAACTCGGTGGTGGGAAAAATACGGCACTCGCGCACCTGGGGGCAATCCGGCAGCGGGTCCAGTAGTAGAGTAGAATTGGTGTAAAACACGCAAAGATAGTAGAGCAGGTGAGTGAGACCGTGCTGCACCACTGGGGCATTCTTGTCGTACTGCTGGTCGGGTTTGTGGCGCGGCAGCTTCAGTTCCTCGGGTAGCGTCTGACGCCAAATTCGCAGCTGGTGGTTGACCGCCAGTATGTCGTCGAGGGGCACCTCTTCACCGCGCACTCGATTGCGACGCATCACGGTCACCTGCGACGCCATTCGAATCAGTGGGTACGCATGCCCATGCCCACAGCTGGTGTTCAGAATGGGCCAAATCAGGCAGGGCAGCTCGTCGTCGTACTGCCTGTTGTTGGCCAAGGGCAGCAGGGAGTATAACTCTTTGTCGCTGGTCGGCTTGATGTCAATCGAGTCTAGGTCCATGAGGTACGACACCTTGCCCAGGAGAGCAGCGATGTTGCCAATAAAGAAGATGCCCCACGTGATGCGTCGCTTGATCTCACGAAGCAGATCAGCAAACTTTCCTTGGCTCCCTTTCCGCATGACGACGTCCTGGCCCTGGTATGGCGAGTCGATGGCATGCAGGTTGCTCATGAAGCACTGGCGGATAGCCAACGAGCCATAGGTGTCGAGTTTGTCGCCATTGCAGTAGTTGCAGGCAATCACCGTCAGCAGCAACGAGCTGGAAATCGTGTCCAGGGTGGAATTTTCTAGCTCCTCCCAAACGTAATGCTCTGCGCGCGTGGTGTGTTCAGCAATGCACATCTGCAGGAACGGACGGTGCTCTTCCTCGCACGGGTAGAGCTGCGCCGAATATGCAATCATGGAGCTTAACAGGCACATGGGCACCTGACCCGACGCCAGTCGTCGAAAAAAGCGCTGGCGTTGCCAACAGGGCTTTACCCGCACAAAGCTGTCGAAAAAGTGGTGCAGCAGCGGGTACACAAGCCCCGGGTGGTACAGGATTTCCTTGGTCACAGACACCGCCGGGGGAATGCCGCTGTGCGCATCATGGGTCGTTAAAGCAGCTGCCAAGGCGCGATGAACTGGTGCGCGGGTGGGG
Source organism: Dimargaris xerosporica (assembly GCA_027576955.1). Classification (NCBI taxonomy): domain Eukaryota; kingdom Fungi; phylum Kickxellomycota; class Dimargaritomycetes; order Dimargaritales; family Dimargaritaceae; genus Dimargaris; species Dimargaris xerosporica. Next base: position 3,672 of record JANBQA010000226.1, read on the forward strand.
TCCATGAACAACCCAAAGGGCTGAGACAAGAACGCATTGGACTGGCCAAAAATGCTATGGATAAAGTGCTCAGCGACACGAAAGCTCCGTTGAAGCTCATGGGCCGTCTTACTCACCAGGCCCACCGACGCTTCGTTGGTGGCAACCGAGTCGGGGCTTTTGGGGCTCTGTGAGCGCGAAGTTTCCGGAGAGGCTGAACTGGCAGAGTGCGATGAGCGGGGGCGGCTGGGCGGTGTCAGCGCTTGCGAGGGTGCCGGTATGGAAGGCGTGCTGATCGGCTCGGGCTTATCAGTCGAAAGGATAAAGGCATGGTAGCCTTCCAGCTTGTTTTTCACCGGAACGATGCGGGGTTTGCGCTGAGCAAACGGGCTGTAATGGCAAATAAACAGCCGCCGCTGGCAGCTTCCGCACGGCTGCTTGCGGTCACAGCGAAACCGCCGGGCACTACACTGGTCGCAGATCCGTCGCATCTTGACGGTTGAAGCCGTCGCCGTTTGACGGTCATGCTCCTCCTGCTCGAGCTGCCGAAGGTTAGTGTGCATGATGGGGATTTCTCGTGTCTGGCTTGCCTTGGCTCAGAGGCTAGAGGCTTATGCAAAGTGGGAACACTCAGCTGGCAAGCGAGGCAAGACTATCCGATACCCGGTCTGCGCTGTGGAAGAGCCAGTTGAGCGCTACCTGGTTGGGTGGGTGAAAAACAGAAATATAGCCGGGAACGACCGTGCCGCCCGTCAGCGATGAGATCGGCGTGGGATACCGGACCAACGAGTCGGGAACAATAGCGATAATATTGCCGCGAGCAGCAGAGAGTAGGAAGCACCGCCGAGGGAGCGTTTGGGAAACAGCCGAGCAAGCTGCGTCGAGCACACGCATACACCACCACCACAAGCGCGAACGAGGTGAGAAGGCGCAGAAACAAGGAGGGAAAAGCAAGCGCTACCGTGCTGCCGGGGAAAGAAGCTGTACCATGTGCGGGCGTACCGGACGTATATATAGATAGGGGAGATTTTTTCTCCTTTGCGCTCTTGGCAAGGCAACCGACCAACCTGTGCGCTGTGTGTCCGCTGCCCAACAAGACGGCCCACTGCCACCCACACTGACGTGTGGGCGCACGCAGTGACTGAGGGCGCGTCACCGAGTTCCAGGAGGGCGAGCCTGGCTGCAGGACCTGGGCGGGGCCAGCAAACCCATTGGCCACTCCGGTGTGGGAATTGTCGCGCCGCTCGCGTCAAGGTCGCCAAACATGGTAATTCTTAGGCGCTGCGAGCGCTTGCCGACTGTCCTGCTTTTCCTGCCCTTGGGCCTCTCCCACCCCAGCTGGATTTTCCTATTTCCAGTCACTCAGTTTCGACTTGGACTAGCTCCTTATACAACGGCGCACGTAGCCGTGGTGTCGCGTGCAGACGGGTCGTGAACAGGATGCTGGGCTAGGTCACGCTAAGCGCGCTTCACCCCAGGGGTACCTCGGACGCCTGTCTAAGCAGCTGCGACGTCCCTGGCGCAATGGCCAAAAGATACCACAAGTTTTCTACGATAGCAGCGTATACACAACCGCGGCCGTTTGGTGCAATGTTTGTGCTGCTTGAGCCAGCACTTGGCCAGGTCTGGCAGCCCCATCACCGCGGACTCCAGTGGAGCACAGGTACCCGTGTGTCGGCATGGGCAGCGATTGCCAGTTAGTGGGTGTGCAGGCCACGGCTGTATAACTTTTTGCAACTTTAACAAATGAAGTAACGATACAGTGATGATCGCCTTGGACTTGCTGTGGACTGCAGGTCTGGGGAAGGGGCTTCCGCCCAATGGTCTGAGTCCTGCCCCTCAACTCATACCAAAAGCCGTAAGCATGGGGTGCCTCGACGAACGAGATAGAGCGACGCTACACTCTGACCATTATACAAATGTTAGGCAGTGAAGGGATGGAGGAACCGGCGATGCTGCCTCTGGTGAGGAGAGCAACTCTAGTCCTTAGCATTTTTTACACCAAATGGTGGCACGCGTCGGGCCCAGGCGACGCCAGCCCTACCTGGCCCATGGGCCTACCAGGCCGCGATGTAACTTCATTAAACCTATTCATGCTGGTGAGCGCACCCGGGCGCGTTGCCTCTTTTGGGTTAGCCAACCTCCGAGTTACCCTTGCCTGCTAAATTGAACGTTAGTCCCACACTGGCAAAGATCGCTCCAAGCACCGCAGTCGGCTACGCATAAAGTGGCGCTGCAATGGGGCCACGGGGCTAACAGAGGGACCGCTGCCAGATTAGGTATTTGTTGCCATGACCCACGCCGCGGGCTTGCACTATCAGGTCTGAAGCAGCTGTTGGCTGCAAAGCACTGTGCAGCGGGTGAAAGATTAGGGATGCCGTATGGTTCTCGTTGCAGCACCTCAGCGTCACCAAGTGGGTGGCCAAAGCACGGGCGCCGCTTCTATTACAATAGGTCCGTCAGGTGGCTGAAACAAGCGCTAGGTGTGGGCTCGGATTTATAGCATGCAAATGGATTGCCCCAGCACTATAAAGAAAAAAATAGAGGCAGGTAAAAAACCGTAGTAAGGAAATATGCTGGTAGTGTTGCAAAACAGAACGCCCTGCCCCGCTCATTCGGGGCAATCCTTATGTATTGCTGAACAGTACCGGCCTATACTTAAACTATGGAGCAAGTCTACTGGGATTACTCCACAACGTTACTCTTCGCCCATCGCCTGATCGCTGTGGGCCGGTTTGGAGCGGTCTTGATGGGCCAAACCACCAGGGATATGGCCTCCATCCATCAATCTCTCCAGCCGTTGCACGCCCGCTAGCTCACTGGCGCTCTGGGCAATGCGCGCCCGTAACTCGTCCTGCTCCTGAGCCTTGGCTGCCAGTGAAGGCACGCTCGCTTGGGATACATCGCCATGGGCAACAGCACTGGTGTCCGCCATCCGAATATTCTCACCAGGCTCAAAGGTTTTAGAGCCCTCTTCCAAAATCGACTTGGCTAAAGACGTCGGCTCGCCATCCGTCGTTTCAAACAGACTACAGGCCAGTTGGCGCTCCTGGTATTGTCATCAGCCGAACCCCAGGTAGTAAAGTGCTCAGTAGAGCCCCACCTCATACCAATGTGCCAACCACCATGCGAGAGAGCCAAGGTCAGCTGCTTCAATGTCCATGGTGTTTTCGTTCAATCCAGAGTCTTGCAGGCATGGTACCACCCTAGCTACCAATGTTATGACTCAGGATTTCAAAATGTATCTCTACTGTGCCGTACCTTGTCTTTGATTCGTTGAAAGTCCAGGATGCGCACCGAGGGCAACCGCCATATTAGCCATTCACGGTAATGGCGCTGCTTGGTAACGGGGTTGTCCACCAACGACAAGTGCTCCAAGTATGACAGGGCCGTTAGTGGCTCCAAGTCGACTAGTCGGCTCAGCTCGTTATTTGTGAGAACTAACGCCTCCAAGTGCGGCATGGACTGCGCTAATTCCGGGTCGAGGATACGGATGCGGTTATTGCTGACCAACAAGTTGCGAAGCCGCTTCAGGCGGGGAAAGTTGTCTAGCTGGCGTAGATCATTGTCACTGAGATCGAGGGTGTCGTTGAGGTCCTGGTATCAAAAAATGTGCCATACCCCCTCGCGTTCAGTATATCCCATGGACATTTCAGCAGCTGTAGGGTTAGATGCGCGAGAAAAGAGACACCTTATAAAGTAGGCACATACTTTAGTGCGTGTTCAACATATGTAAGCAATGCCAGGGCCCCATCGTAGCACATCGCATTACCTTGGCCGCCCCGAGGTTCTCAATGGCACCGATTTTATTGCCTAAATGGAATCCGTGCCCAGGGTGTCGATATAGTAACTGCGTTAAGGTTAGTGTCCAGCAAGGCTCCCGCATCAGCAGCCGAATGCGATCCTTATCGCGATGCATTGCTCAGAATTAGCCAGTGCCCGGGTTTCGTCGCGCCTAATAGCCACCGCAATTGCCTTGACGCTTGGGGCGAAAAAAAGTAACGTCTACTGATTTGTACGGGAGGTCGATCGCATAACCACAATACCAACGTACCTCGCAAATCGAGCTCTCTATCCTTAAGCGTGTTGATAAAGGTGGGCGATTGCTGAATGAGGTCAGCGGTGAGCCGCATGGTGAACGAAACGCGTTGCTAAGCAACCGCTACTGCTAATATTGTGGCTTGAAGGAATGCTTCAGTAAGATGTGAATCAGGAAATCAGTGATGGCGCAAACAAACAATCCGCGCACTTCAAGTAGAGCAAAGCCATTGTCACGATGCCATTGGCTAACGCCAGCGACCAGCAGTGTACAATCTATGCACCACACAAATATAGGCGCGACAGCGATATGCGCAAAGGCGAACGCCCTACCTCGCTGTCCACATCACGTGGGTGCGTTGTTCAGGAGTTGGGTGTGGAGCACAGCGCCCTGACCAACTCGAGGGTCTGCTTGTGCGCAGAGCTGCCGTCTCCCAAAAGGCAGACCAGTTCACCATTGCCAAGCATTGCTTTCGCATAGGTAAAACCACGATATCTGTCCTATACCTCCCTACACCTCTGCTTCTAGACCAGGTCTCCCAGTGCTTTGGTTGATCCTTTCGCTTCTCTGGGCTCCCCGCTGCACCGGAGTCGGACCATTTCATGGATTGGTCCGTTGCCAGACGATGTGCCCTCCGGTTCCACGAAACGACCGGCGACCCGTGCGAGGCCATCGTTAGCTCCGACTTTTTTCCCAACACCGCCGTAGGCGATCTCTTGTGCTTTGCGCCCATTGCCACCCCTGACAACACCAAATTACCATCGTCGTTCCCCACCCACCACAACCAAGTGGTCAGCCAGGCGACCAATGACCGTGAGCTGCCCCACAGCCATTCCCGAACCAACGCACCAGCTGGCCCACCCGATGTAGGCGATTCAGACACCGGCAGTGGCGGGCGGGATGACGGACAATCGCTGGCGTTATCAACTGTTCCCCATCCACTACCGCTCCTCACCTCTGCTCACTCCAATGGGCACTTGGGCGTCCCCCCGAACCAGTCGCGCCCAGGCACGCCCAATACGTTGAGCTCTGGAGGGATCAAGCCGAACGGCCCGTCACTGCAGTCCTCCAATCCGTCATCCCGCCCGCTGAGCAATAGCCGTCGCAGCTCCGTGTTTGGCGCCGAATGTGTACCTCCAATTGACCACACCACCGAGTTAGTGGTGCAGGTGACCGAGGTGGACCATGGGAGGGTATCAAAGAATGCGCCCTTGTCCATTGGATCCACCTTGGCCAACCGGTTCAAGCTATCGGGCATGACTCAGGTGCTGGTGCAGCGCGTGGAACCATCGGTAGTCGTGGCCAATTTTGTGGAATTGCGGGTGAACCACCCCTTTATTGACCGCGGGGAAATGTTTCGGTTTCAAACGCACATCTTACAAAAGGTCGTGTACGAAGGTCAGTCCGTATCGTATGCGCAGTGCTTTTCTGCTGAAGTTCGACAGATTTGCACCGAAAATCGAGGTCGGGTCAAGGCGGCGTATATCACCCCCGCCACACGCGTCGTGTTCCGCACCACCAGTGGGCGGTTCATCCTGTTGGTGCAGTTTAGCCGTGAAATGTGGCAATTTCTAGAGGACGGCACTATGTACTATGAGCGCGGGATCCAGCTGTTTTTGAACGACTTGTTTCGGCATTGGAAAGACAACCACGCCAAGCACCTGGTCACACTGGTCCTGTTTTCCCGATTTGTCTACTCGGATGACGAGCGCCTGTGGGTGGACAATGTCAACTGGCATCCCGACCTACGCTTTTGGTATAAGGATTATTACAAGGTGATTGCGGACATGGAGCTCTGCTCCCTGCTCTGCGACAGCCCCGAGAAAGCTGGCTTGCTGCTGAAGCACGACTTTATTGCGTTTTATGCCGAAATTATGAATGCCAACCGCCCGCTATGGGATACCAGCACCCCCTGGGCATCGCAGCCGTGGCCCGGCGCTCATCCAACGGCGTGGGAGGCAACTGAAACACCCGATCCCCCGGGGGATGCCGCACTAGCGGCCCCGGGACCTGATCCGCCGTTGCCCCCTGCCCAGCATGCGCCCGTGCTTGGCCAAAACACATTTGCCATGCATGGCAACGTACTAGAAGCGATCAACCTGGCCTTGAATACATTTGAACAGCACCAGGGCATGCGTGATACCATGCGCACGCAAACTTCAATTGCCCTGATCACACCGAGCGCTGGGGTATTCGATGTGCGCAAATTGCTGCTGCGTATGACGACGGAGCGTATGATTGACACCAACTTGCGTGTGGACATGGTGTGCTTGGCGCCCAAACCGCTTCACAAGGCGCCAGTGTTTCGATTTCGTTCAACGGTTCCCGAAGAGTGGCGACAAGCGGTACTGCAGGGTAACGGTTCAGCAGCCGACTACGCCAAATACAAGGCCCTCTATTTCGGCCAGGGTTTTGCTGCATTGGACGAAAACCCTGACAACGGCCCGGCGACATTTGGCGACCTTGGTGCGTTTGGCCCAACCTTGCCGACTTTTCCCGGCGCAGGCGTGGGTGGCCCAGCGGGCGGTTTGGATCCGCTGGGTCCTGACAGGGCGCATTCACCGGGGTCCGCCAGCCAAAAGGCAACGCGTCGGCAGGCGGGTGAAATTATGGACGTGCTGTATTTCGATGATATGGTGGTGCAAGCCGATCGCAACGAGGCCACCATGACACCCGTGGACGATGGCGCACCGCTGATGTCCCCTTCCACAACGCATAACCTGTCAGCTGCTCCACCCTATCCGCCCACTGCGCCCTCCAGTCGGTCACCCGGAGCAGCGATGGCGCACCGCTCGCCTGCTCCGTCGCACGCCTCGGCAGATAAGACTGCGCTATTATCCAATTTGGGTAGCCATCCACCCAAGGCCTCGCTGGACCAGCCGCTGGGGTCAGCTTCGGGAGACGTACCATTGCATCGTATCGATTACTGGTTTTACTTTGTGCCGTTTTGGGTGGACTGCAGCTTCTATGAATACCGCAGCCGGGATCGTGAGCGACGCTCCGGCGGCCGTGACGCCTTTTGGCCCGTGTGCCGTATGCCCCAGCTGCAGCGTGCTGGTACTGGCCGCCATCTGCGCGTGGTTTGGCAGGTCCCCTATGTCACCGACGATTTGAGTCGATGTCGGGAAACAGTGTTGGCCATGCAGGATCTGCGCTCTACCCAGGCACTGAGCAAAGATGCGGCGCTGATGACACCGGCTCCGCGTTCCACCATTCCCAAGTCAGAGGGCAAAGCCAGCTCTTTGCCCAATAACCCCGAAGTACTGGTTACCCCCATGGCCGCCAAGGCCGAATCAACCGTGAAGGCCAGTGCTGACCCACCCCATTCATCCTCGCTTTCCAATAGCCAGTGTCAACTGACCACCGCGGCACCACCCCAGCGCCGAGCTTCAGTCTCCGCCGTGGCGCCACCGCATGCGCTCAAACCGCCAAACCAAGCGCCTCTCACCCCTGGTTCCAACCCAACGGACCCCAGCCACGCCAGTCAGCGCTCCCAACCACGGATTGCGAAGCCGCCCCTTGGGCAAGGCAGCGATGGCAATCGAAGCTACTCGCGCACCTCATCCCAGGCTGGAGCACAGCGAAGCACTGATCACACTACGAAATCTCGCACACTGTATCTGCCTTTGTTTCGCAAGCAATACGACGACGATATCTTCACGTCCAGTCCCGATGCCGCCGAGGCCAACCGTATTTTGGAATCACGTCGGGATGGCACTATGCGCCGGGAGCGTGCGGGCAGCCACAAAGAATTACATGACGATGCCGACATTTCGGTTGATTTTGCTGCACCGTCCGCTCTGAATTTGCCTGAAGAGGTGCTGGTGACGTCAGGTCGGTTACGGTGGAAGTCCCGGAGTTTGGCGCATCGGGTTGGATCGCCGCGTTTGCGTGACAATGGGACAGGGATGTTGGGAGAGTCAGAATCAGGGTCACCCCGTGCTGCGGAGTCTGCCTCCACCGACCACCGCGACGATCTCCCGGGACGCCCGACCCTATTGGCCAAGCTTCAGGAGGCGAGCCCCACGTTGGCCCAAGGCCTCGACCGGGCATCCCGAGCGCTACGTCGCGACCCCAAACCCACTGCGCCATTGCCATACAACACTTGGCTTAACCCGCTCGACCCTTGGTACCACTACTACGCGCCAGTGTATGCCAACTGCATGACTCCTTGCTTTATTGCTCCGTTGGTCAGCTCCAGCCAAGCCTACCATGTGAGTCCGTGGGCACGCACCGTGCCTCATCCCAAGGCCGCCACGAGCTCTGGAGTTATGGGGCATCAACTGCGCCGAAGCATCTCCGAGCGACGCGCATCGGCTGGTCCCAAACGAGCCTCAATTGACGGACGGCTGCGCACCAACACAGCGGTTGGCATGGCATCAGGTCATCCCACCGAATCCACGGCCGCTGAATGGAACGACAGTCGATCACGTGGCATCCCCAGTACTGGAGCGTCCAATTCCACCGGGATCCGTGGCCGTGCGACCGCTCGCCGTCAGCCTAGCATGATGCCAACGGGGACCATGCTTGGGGCTGATAGTGCTGGCCACTTATTGGAACAGTGGTGCATATCCGATCCCTTGGCTAGCTCAACTGACCACAATGCACTGTCCCTCGCCAAGGCGTCACCTGTCGGTGAGACCAGTCGACCGACAGCGGCGCCCGGATCGGTGGCGATGCCCGGGATGTCATCGCGAGTGGGTGGTCATGGGGAATGGCCAAGTGCTCGGCATCGGCAGTCTCCGCAGTCGGGCCCATGGCCATCGTCGTCCTGGTGGCATCGTTCCCATGATATGGTGTCAGGCGCAGGGTACCAACGTGCGTATTCGATTGCAGGGCCAACCGCTTCAGTTCGTGGCGTTGCCAAATCCTTTGCTCCGGCGCCAGGTCTCCAGGCCATAAAGAGCCCCCTGCTACCCGGGGGTGGGGACCCAATTATGGACTACCGCAACTGTTTGCCCTCGCAGGTCACTTTTGTGCAGCCGCAAAACACCTGGCTATACGAGCGGCAAATGAAGCGATGGGAAGATGTATTTTTGGGGGTGCGAACGCTGACCCGATACGAAGCCACGTTAGGTCAGGCTATGGCTGACCCCGAGATGTTTTGGGGTTCTTTAAGCACGCCTGCTTGTTTACCACTCACCACGGATTATCGTCCCACTCAGGCCCAATTCGCGCGGTACTACAAGGAGTACCCAACTAATTTTTCGTTTGATCCGGATCGGCTGTACCAGTACCATCAAGTGGCGTCTAATATTCCACTGTCGGACCTGGGAACAGTTACCGATGAATGCAAGATTCGAGCGCTGTTGGTGGATCTCGTCATGCTTCGGTTGAGCCAAGGGTTTCAGGTGATTACACCTTCGCCCGCCACTCTGGCTCCACCAAGTGTGTGCTCTGGCCAGTCCACTCACGGGACACTGCGGGACAACTTGGGAGCACGGCCGGTATCATCCCCGCTGTCGCTCGCTCGCCCTCCCGTATCCAATCTTTCGGGAATCTCGCACAGCGGACCCCGCAAGCCGCTGGCAGCGCGCCACGGCGGTGGCTATGGCCCCAGCAGCTCGTTTCGATCACCCCTCACCCGCCACGATGACATGAGCTTACTTGGCGCTCCTGCTCGGCCTCTGCCTCTTCACGATGGTTGGTCGGTACCGCCTAGCCTTGGGATGGGCACCAAGACGGCCACCCCTGGTTGGGATCAGCTGTCAGGGCGAGCCTACACCTACTTTTTGTCGTCGGGACAAAGCTACCACGTACTATCATATAGCCGGCACAACCAAGAGATCACCTTTAAGCGGTACAAGCGAACACCGGCTTATGACCGCGACCCCATCACGTATCACTACCAACTGTGGAACAAGTATGCAACGGGCTATGTTCCTCGGGCCATTACGTTTCGCTACTCCACGCGGCCAGATTTTCAGTGGAATGCGTGCGATCAGTTTGTGGTGGATTATACCGAGAGCCTGAACAAGCATTCATTTAACTGCATCCGCTTGGCCCTGATCCCACTACAAGATATATCCAATGCCACCTTTAGCTACTCGATTCCACAGATGCGCCACACCCAACTCTCAGAGGAAGAGAAACGGGTGGTGGGTTTTCAAAAGTTTTTAGAGCACTTTATTCGCAGCAAGCAGCGCGACGAATCTCCCGTAGGATCGAGCTTAAGCCGAGGCCAAGCATCTACCAGCCATGATCCGGCAACTAACACTACTACCGCGCACGCGGTCAAGCATGCCGAGGTCGGTGGACGCAGTGCAGCTGCGCTTGACACGTTGATGGGACCGCTGCGCACCATGAATATGGCTGTAACCACCAAACGTCCCTCGGCCTACTATGCTGACCGTATGGCCATGCCCAGTGACCTTACCAGCCAGGGTGTGGTCGATCCTTGCTTTGATTTCTCGCAGGCGTCAACCAAGCCGCCAAGCCGTTCCAGGCCGCTGAGAGATGCGGGTCCGGCTGCTGGCGTGGACGATACGATGCACCAACTGACTACCCACAGCACCTTGGCAACGGTTGCTCACCTTTTGCAACACCCCATCCATGGTTTAAAGCTCCGATCACGGCGTTGGCATTGGCGCCTGTACGCCCATGCGTTTTTCGGTCAGGACCTGGTCGACTGGCTGTTGGTGCACACCATTGATCTGGAAAGTCGGGAAAAGGCCATCCAGTTTGCCCAGTCACTCATGACTCGGCATCTCTTTCGTCACTGCAAGCATCATACGGTCTTTTTAGACAACGTGATGATATACCAGCTCAATCCTCAGTACCTCGTTGCGTCAACACCATCAGAGCAGACCCAAGGTGATAGCAATTTGCATCGAGCAGAAGCAACAGACGCGCAGGTGGCCTCCCGGGCGTGGTTTGCTCACATCACTACACTGTTGGTGAGCAAGCCAGAGGGCCAGCTTAGTACGGAAGACGCGACAGCGACGTCCCAAGGCACTGAAGTCTCGCAACCCATGGTGTCCACGGCTGTCTTGGATTCCACAACCGCCCCAAGGTCCAGCTTTTCCACTTCTCATTCCACAGGGCGACGGGTTGGCTCAGGGACGTATGGATCCACGGGTCAGATTCCGGGTCAACCGTTGGAGTCTTCTCAATCACCCATGCGCTCCCGGTCGAGCAACTCAACCGCTTCAGCGCCCCAGCCAGTGCCTCTTGCTCCCCATGGAGCCAAAACGGTTCATCATACGGCCACTGCTGCAGATGCGACACAGGCGCGGCCTATCTCGGACCGTCACCAGTCTTTGCACACATCCCACCAAGTGCCGTCCCTGTTTCCTACCAGCACGGCTTCTGATCACTCTGGCCAATTGCCGTGGGAGGGCAAAATTCCCAAACACGCGACAATGATTATCAACATCGATGCCAACCGCTACAGTGACCGCAAGGAATTGGCCATTCTGGAATATGAGCGTACCTTTAGTGTCGGCATGTGTTACCATTTCTCCGTATCCTGGCTCAACTGCACTGGGCCCATTGTTACGGACCAGTTAAGCAGTTGGGCGCGTCTGGCCGAACGGTGCGGCTTTAAATTAGTTAGAACCCCCGTGCGCCAGCTGACGGACGATGAGCTGACGCATCACTACCCGTTTCTATCCATCCAGCCAATTGAGCTGGCCATAGTGCCATCGCAGCCGGGCTTTTGGTCTACTTTGATTCCTAATACCGCAGCTGCAGTCGAATCATCGGAAGCACCCAACCAAAGCATACCAGTGGTCCATGGCAACCATTCCTCCTCGCCATCGCCCTTGACCGTTCACCCGATCCCCATACTATCGCACCCGTTGATGGAACCTTTGTGCTCTTTGTCTTCAAATGCGTCAGTAGCCACCGCCAATTGCTTGGACTTTTTACCCGAGTATTTCTTTGAGGAAGTGGTGCTTACTCAGGCGGGTTTTATCCTTGATCAAGAAGCGCACCACACGTTTCCACGAGCGGTGACGGCCAATGGCATCTACGAGCAACCCTTTGCGTACACCCAGTATATTCATCGATCTGGCCTGGTGCTAGTGCAGATTCGAGGCCCTGGTTCGTTTCTGTGGATCGATAATTTTGTTCAGCTTGAGAGTGAGGCCACCACCAAATCTCGAAGTAACAGCCTGGCGAATGCGGTCGCCTCGCCGCCCTCAGCCGCACTGTTGGCTGGGGTAGGTGGGCCAGGAGGTGCAAACAGCAGCAACACTCCCTTTGTGGATGACCGGTCAGCCCTCACCGATACGCTTGGCGATGATCGAGCCGCTGATGCCAAATCTGACGCCCTAGGCAGCAGCACCCATACTGCAGTGTCGCCTTATCAACAGGTCCAGCGGGCGCGTGGCCAATTCATCGATCTTTGCTCCGATGTTGCTCGCCTGGTTGACCTGTGGCGAAGCGCCCTGTACAGTTTGAATAGTGAAGGTGGAGCGACGCTGCTTTCGGATATGCTCCCGGAACAATACCTCACGGGCCTTGATGTGGTGCAGTCATAAGCTTTTTCTACACACAGGGATGCCCTGATGTAGCCCAGAGTGTAAAAGCACTTGCATACGTTACTGTCACTTTAATGACATGCATTCACGTTTGTATTAGGTACTCAAACGAAATGTTTATTTTTGCTGCTTTTGTGGTCTGGCAGACAAGGGAAAGAGATAAACTGATACGGGAATTGTCCAACACTGCCTTGATTAACCTGTGGCCATTTAATTAGGCATGCTTTCTAGCTTGCAATAATTTACACCTGTCTTTGAAATCCAGCTAAAAAATACTTCCAGTTCCATTTCGAAAATCTTACGGTTTGTCTTCTTTACCACTTCACTGTCTGATGAAGTTGACTTTAAGATCGATTTTACGCCACTACTAGGTGACTGGTTGGTGGAACGATTCCCGTTAGGCTCTCTTGCAGGTGCTGAATACGAATTATCCGAATCAAGCGAGGTCCTGGGGGGTATCATGGGTAAAAATAGATGTAACCGGGGATGGTGGTCGCTCAGAGTAACCGTAGGAGTTCAATGCTTGAAGCCCGCCCACCAATAGCGCCAGTGACAGAACAAATACCAGCGACGCCCGCATTGGTCCGGTAAGTGACGGTTAGCAAACAGACAAGAAGCAGCGTACAGCTAAAAAAAATATGCGGCAACAGAGTGGCTCTGGCCGCAGGGTCCCCCTCTGCTCTTTTATAAACCCCCTGGTGCTGGCAAAGGTGCGGTAACGCGACCCTAGAGGGCGCTGTTTTCCCTTGCTTATCTTGACAGCCATTGACCAATGGTGTCTACCTGCTCGCAAGAACAGCAGTGCACCATGGCGACGGGCCGCTCCAGGGCTAGTGGAAGTGCGCATAGGGTTCCGCTGATACGGTCGATAGCTTTGTCATCAGGTCCCAGTGCAGCCGGGGCTGATTCATCAGAGCCATATCTGGCTTTTAGCGATGCAAGGCCCTCCGCGTTTAATAAAAGATGGCTTTGGATAGTTGGGTATGTTATGATTGAGCAAAGACAGGCTCCGTGATATTATCATTGGCGCTGCGGTGCCTCATTGAAAGGCCCCTTGCCTATGGAAAATCGGGTACTAAAAGATAATGACAACATCATGACAATGGGAAAACACAAAGGGGAACGAGCAAGGCCTTAGCAGTACGAGGAAAAGTAATGGGGAACGGACTTGCCAACCAAGCAGCCCGCGGCCGCCTATGCGACCAGGCAAAAAAGGGGCCCGGGGTCCAGGTCCGGGTCCCAGAGGACCAACTCAAGCTTACTGGATATGATATCTTTGGAGATGACAGGTATGGCCCTCCTCACCACTGCACAACCAGGTCGCACAAATATCATTGGAACATATGCATGGCAGCAAAGCAACACCAGAGATTGTCATCCTGACAGGCTGCACAACGTCATGCCCAGATAGAAATCACAGCAGTGCCAGTGATGATATGCCATGGGCAGCAGCCAAAGCACGGTTCTGCTATGTACCCTCAGTCAAAGCTGTAGATCTTCCTTTGGGCCAAGGCACCAAGCAGAATATCCCAGGTCCACTCGAGTGTGAGGGTAGGGCACATGCCACAACATATCAGATAAAGTGGACATAAAACACATTACCGGGAGCTATGGCAGTGGAGTTTGAGATGTGGGCAGTCACTAACATACCGTCACTTAAGCATTAGCTGCCATTAAGGACGTCAGGACTGTGCAACAGTTAGCCACCTGCAACCAGGTGCAAGTACAGCAGCTACCACAGAAACTAGATGGTATAAGCAGGGAATTAAGTCTGGGATAAGGCAGTAAAGGCCTAAATAACCGGTGTGTGTGAATACTTGCAGTCCTAGGAATCTCCTATAGGGACCTGTGATCAATTAGCATGACCACTACTGGTGTCACTTATGTGGCACTCGTCGGACATATAAACCACTAGCCCTAGGGGGTGATGGCCTCTTGACAAAGTACTGGTGCATGGCTTGTGTTGTGTGTCTACAGTAATACGAGGGATGCAATGCATACTATGTATCCACTTCAGTGTCCCTATCTCCCAGCAATGGCTTTTTCAGTGGAAAGAAGAGGGGCGTGGTGCAAGCTGTTACTAGCTGCAACGCCCTTGGCTTCTAGCAATAGTTATTTGACAGCAGGGCGCCGAGTGCAAAGCTTATCAGCCAGTAACCACCGTATCCATGCTCTCACGCGATATAACCAGCAGTTGACTGTCGCGGAGCCAAGAATAGTATCACGCGCTGGCCTAGGCAAAAGTGGCGCTAGCTAAAGATTCAGCTGGCATTAGACCCCGCACTCACTGGCCAGCTGACCCGGCAGAGTGGATCCTTGGCGTTACAATGGTTTACCACCTCGTGTGACCTAATTCAACACAGACGTAAGAGTGAGGCCACTGCAAGGCTAGGTATGATACTTATTTAGAGTAACCTAATGAAGTGTTTGCTAGTGCATCGCATTGGGGAACCTAGTGAGTGTAGCTGATACCTGCTCGTTATCAGTGCGTCATGTCAGGGCGCCTGGAGACCTTTATTTTTAGCGGTGTTAAAAGTGGAAAGACAGATGGATCGTGTCTGCGTTTTTCTATATAGTAGCTAACCTATGGTCATTGAATAAGGTACTTTATGCTAGCCTGCTTTGATACTGGTTTTCGGACACGGACGGCAAAATAAATACTGTGTCGATGTTTAAGAACTTTACTTTTTTGGGAGGCTTGTGACTTTCTGCCACTATCCTACTTGGCGTGAGCTGCTTGATCGGTTGGAGGCCATTATCGGATGGCCACCTGGCGGGCTGAATCTTGGTAGACGCCCTTGCATGCTCCCAGCTTTCGTGGTAAGCTGGAGGTGTATGGGGGCCCACGGTGGGGGTATCTTGTTGGTCTTGCAGAGCAAACCGATCGCCAGGTGACTTGATGACATAGCCCTTGGTAGAGCCCAAGTCATTATATCCATGCAGGGTTGCCAAAGGTGGTTCAAGCCGGGTTTGAACTGGTCCTAACCGAGGGGTTAGACTAGTGGTAGTATACCGCTTACGATCAGGTACGCTGAGCGGCACTGGTGCATAGCGGGGATAACGGTACCGAGGGGGCTGTTGGCCATCCAGCACTGGTGGGTCGACAACGAATGGCGGCAGCTGAGGTGCTTCATTGCTAGTGGCATACACCGTGTACTGCCCCGCTCGGCCTGGGCGGTCTGTTAGTGGGCTATTAACTCGATTGGGCCGAAGGTCTGGTCGTGGCCGTGGTCTGGGAGAAGCTGGGCACGTGTCGCCCCGACAGAACAGGCGCCTGAAGGTATTTTTCGCTTTGGTGGCGAAAAGGCTCCAGCGGCTATCGCGCGTAGAATTTAGTGGAAGCTGGAACGGCGGGAGATCTGGATAACCACGGCCATTCTCTACTTGAAGGCAGTCTACCAGCAGCGCTAGTGACAGAACAAATACCAGTGACGCCCGCATTGGTCTGGTAAGTGGCGGTTAACAAACAGACAAGAAGCAGCGTACAGCTAAAAAAATATGCGGCAACAGAGTGGCTCTGGCCGCAGGGTCCCCCTCTGCTCTTTTATAAGCCCCCTGGTGCTGGCAAAGGTGCGGTGACGCGACCCTAGAGGGCGCTGTTTTCCCTTGCTTATCTTGACAGCCATTGACCAATGGTGTCTACCTGCTCGCAAGAACAGCAGTGCACCATGGCGACGGGCCGCTCCAGGGTTAGTGGAAGTGTGCAAAAGGCTCTGCTGATAGGGTCGATGGCGGGGTCACTAGGGTTCAGGTGTAACCAAGACTGGTATAGCATGGCCATATTCAGCCTTGGGCGATGCAAGGCCCTTCCCTTTAAATAAAAAGCGGCTTTGGGTGGTTGGCTAAGCACCAGTAGGACAAAGGTGGGTCCTAAAACAAACGGGTCAATATTAGGTCAAGCAAAAAAAACGACAGGCATGTTGGCCATTGATGTGGTGGCGACCAGAAGCTGGGGCTCAGTTAATGCGTCAGCAGATAAGCTGCACCTTGCGTACCATAATGATGCCATGACTTGTGGAATAGTCCCAACCGCTTCATACGCCTGCGGTTGGCATACGCCTACACCGGACAGTATGTATGGGATGCTTGGTGCCCAGTATAGCTCCATGACAATGCCGACACCTGTCTTGCAGCGTGTGCAGTTGGGTGGTACTTGTTTGGCTTACCCCATGCCAGCTAACTGGCCTGGCGGGTTGAGTCAGCTGGGCGAAACCTGTCATAGTTCCCGCCGCTCGAGGCGTACCAGGGCGACCGCACATGTTCTGGAATGTCTGTTACAATTACTGAGCACATTTCCTTTGCTAGCATTCTTTCCA